>JAJSOF020000035.1:22227787-22425287 GCA_025594305.2 Periplaneta americana
GTTTTCCCCACATTAAAATTTGTATGCAGCTCTCGTACCAAACAATCGTGTCATTTATCCCATCCTCTTCTTTCTCGTGATTTGTCGGTGCTCGTCTCTAAGTTTGGCACAGAATTCAAAGCGTGACGTCCGATATTACGTCATAAAGCATTGAAAAACATCGTTGATTATTCATTTCAACACTCAAATCGCTTTTTATCTGCTGCTGTGACATTTACATGGAGTCAAGCGTCAGATAGGCTTTGAAGCCAGGGCCTAACGTGCTATTCCCGAGCATTATCACCCATTCGCACCATCGGAAGCGTGACCGAGCTTGTAAACTGCAAATTATTGTGGCGATCGAGCAGAAATTATCTTACTGTGTCAAGTGTGACGAGTTTTATTTGCGAAATGACAGAGGGGCACACAGAACAAAAATTACCTATGTGTACATCACCTATTTATAAATTGTGGGGAATTATCGCCGTCTGGAGGTGTCTAGAGGGCGTAGCGATAGCGCTTAACCCCAATAGTACTGTGGGATAGCAAATATCATACTTGTTAGTGAGTCATTTGAAGGAATATTTTTGTTATCTTCAATTTCAGTAACTGTTCACAAAATTACTGTTAACCAGATGGTTGGTTATCGAAACATAAGAGGCTTACACTAATGACTTATTTAACGTCCCTTTGAAAAAAAAAAAATAAATACTTTTTTGGAAATCACGAAAATTTTGCAAAATATTTTTAATGGCTATTTCACGTCTTTATAATGTACATTTTCATACCCCAAATAAGTTTAGTTAAATTCTGATTACTTACTTACTTACTTAATTACTTATTTACTGGCTTTTAAGGAACCCGGAGGTTCATTGCCGCCCACCTCCCTCAAATTCATTTTAATGCATAAGCCCGCCATTGGTCCCTTATCCTGAGCAAGATTAAAAATCCATTCTCTATCATCATATCTATCACCACCTCCCTCAAATTCATTTGCAGATGACCAGATAATATTATCTTCCCATCTTACGTCTCGGTAATGGCTCCCTAAAGGTCTTTTTCCCTCTGGCCTCCCAACGAACACTATATATGCATTTCTGGATTCGCCCATACGTGCTACATGCCCTGTCCATCTCAAACGTCTGGATTTAATGTTCCTAATTATGTCAGGTGAAGAATACAATGCGTGCAGTTCTGTGTTGCGTAACTTCCTCCATTCTCGTGAGTTAGAAGTAAAATGTTATAGAACAGGTGAGCCATTTTAAATACCTAGGTTGCTATTACTTATGATTATGATAAGGATGTGAATATTAAAACACAACGCTTCCAGGCTATATGTGGCACAATTGCCAAGAATTTAAAGAAGAAAACAAGGAAAGAAACGCAAATAACTAAAAGGATGTACAAGATTGATAGATATAGAAATGATGACATAAGAATGAACTAAACCTGCTCCCAATTATAGATAAAATAAAGGAATATAGAATTCGTTGGTCGAATCATTTGAGAAGAATGGATAAGGAACGAATACCGAAACAGGTGTTAGATTATAAACCACAAGGGAGAAGAGATATTGGTCAAGAACAAGGTGGAAAGTTGAGGACGGAACAGGGACTCATACCTTTTAGCTTATTTTCCTAAGCACCTTATTCTCAAACACCCTTAACCTATGTTCCCCTCTCAAGGTGACAGTCCAAGTTTCGCAACCATAAAGAACAACCAGTAATATAACTGTTTTATGAATTCTAACTTTCAGGTTTTTTGGAAGCAAAGTAAATGAGAAAATATTCTCAATGGGATAATAGCAAGCATTTCCCATATTTATTCTACGTTTAATTTCCTCTCGAGTGTCATTTATAATTGTTATTGTTGCTCCAAAGTACTTGAATTTTTCCACCTCTTCAGAGGATAAATTTCCAATTTTTATATTTCCATTTCGTACTATGTTCTGGTCACGAAACATAATTATGTACTTTTTTGTTCGGTATTTACTTCCAAACATATCTCATTACTTGCATCTAGTAAAATTCCCGTGTTTTCCCTAATAGTTTGTGAATTTTCTCCTAGACTATATTGTTGATGTATGTTTTTAAAACATTCTGATGCAAAGATCGCATTTTAAGGGAGAAAATGTTCTTGTTAATGCAGAGCACATATCTGTAGATAGTCAAGGGTACGTAATTGATACTGTTAGTGCACCGCTATGGAGTAACGGTTAGTATGTGTGACCGTGAAAGCAATAGGTTTCGATTGGTCGAGGGTAAACTTCGGAAAAAACAACCAGTAATAGGATTATTTTTTTCACAACCGTAAAACATTTACATAATAAAATATACAATTACTGAAAGTTAATACTAATTTGTAATTTTCCAGGCGACCGTGGTTTCATATATCGGGACTTTTGTTTTATTTGTTGGGTACTACTGTCTTTTATTTATATGCATTGTTCAAGTGTAAGAAAAAGCTATTGCAATATACGAAATTGAATGAAAGCCTTTATCCCATAATAAGTTATTTGAAGGGTTCAGAGCATTTATTAAAAACGGAGTAAGCAAGGGTTAAAGTTAAATGAATACCACAGTTTAATGAAGATTGGCATATCATTTAGTTTTAATGTGAATATTTTATATTATTTTCTATATATTTCCATTGGATTATGGTAATAATTTCATTTTAATTCTTGTTTTCTACGGTTTTAGTCAATTTTGCTTGGCCCACTATGGTTCTGAACCCTTGATTTGATAATTGTTCAAACTTCACGTTCAATTTTAATGTTACTAAGTAAAAAGTTACACCTTTTTCTTTTAAAGTTCTTGTTCTTTTCTAATTTACAAGTGACTTTACCTCAAGTTTTTTAGAGAATTTACATGAAATACATCTGTGTAATAAGTAATTTACTTACTGGACTGTTATTTTTAGCTTTTCCATAGGAATCATTGAATGTGTTAATGGTTACTAGAGGAGAAAAATTCGCACCAGCAAAGGGAATCAAACCCGGGTCCTTGGTTCTACGCACCAAATGCTCTAACCACTGAGCTACGCCGAAGTTCAATCCACAGCACCGCATCGAATCCCTCTCCTCTAGTGTTTTCTCTTTGTGGCCTTACACAAGGAGCGCACTCAACTGAGTGACTTGGTGGCCGGGATTCCACAGTAATATGCACTATTGAGCGAAGAGTCTTCGTAAAGATGAATTTTTTGGCCCTACAGAGGAGAATAACCATGTTACCATAACAGATATATTCTGAAGGACCAAACAATTCATCTTTACGTAGACTGAATGTGTTGTATTTTCAAGTTATATGGATGCAACAATGATGGCAAGTATGCAAAAAGACCATGATTGTGCAAAAAAAATGTTTAACGAACACGTGGTGGGTTATAATAACTTAGGGTAAACACGACGCTCGTCCTTCATTTGAGACAACGCATGATTTGACAGAGGACACATTCAAGTCTGGGTTAGCATTCGAACTTATGACTGAGGCAATGCTGAAGTTATGCTTTAACAGTTGCACACAAGACTTTCTCTATTCTTAGTATCGTGAGAACATTGAATAAAAAGCTTCCTTGGAGTGTATATAGACGTTATTACGTCGTCGAGTGGAAGTGGCCAGCTCCGTGTAATGAATTGGGTGCTTCAAGTATCACGAGATGCTGCTTGGTATCATGGCATAAAGGAGCACTCACTCCTCTTTCGCTCAATTATACACGATGACGAGTGTTGGAAAGTACTTGAATACACAACAAACGTGGTGATTGCTCGGACTCCTTCATTGTCAGCTAAACTGTTCAGTCATCAGATGAAATTGCTACTCTAACCCTCTGTTATGGCGCCAGCCGTGACCCTCATTAGGGCCCATTGAACGCCTCTCAAGGATCCGAACTTTTCTGAGAGATGCGAGGCCAGTCTGACTAATGCGTGCTTAATTGACTGGCCCTGCTAACTGGCTGGTTCTCCAGTTCTATTAAGATGGTATTTCAATTACAGATATTCTGTCAAACTACTGTGTTCACTGTTTGCAAATGACTTAATCTCTTCGTTGGCTGCCTTGACTTTAACGAAACTGACTGATGTGACTGACTGACTGACTAACCGACTTACTGACTGACTGAATGATTGACTGAATATTTAATAACCGACTCATTGAATGAATGACTCACTGAATGATTGATTATGTGACTGAATGATTGAGCGACTGACCGAATGAATGATTGACTGATTGTCTGACTGGATGATTAATTGACCGACTGATTGATTGAATGATTTACTGAATGATTGATTGATTGATTCATTCATTCATTGATTGGCTGAATGAATTATTGTCCGACTGACTGAATTATTAATTGATTGATTGAATGATTGATTGACTTACTAAATGATTGTCTAAATGATTGTTTGATTGATTGACAGAATGATTGAATGACTGACTGAGGTATTGGCTGACTGATTGACTGATTGAATGACTGTAACTGAGTGACTGATTAACTGAATGACTGATTGACTGAGTGATGGCAGATTAAATGACTGATTGACTGAATAATTGAATGACTGACTGATTGAACGACTGTAACTGAGTGACTGATTAACTGAATGATTGACTGAGTGATGACAGATTAAATGACTGACTGAATAACTGAATGACTGACTGATTGAACGACTGTAACTGAATGAATAACTGATTAATTGATTGATTGACTGACTGAATGGTTGAGTAATTGATTGAATGACTGTAACTGACTGAATAACTGAATGACTGATTGAATGGCTACTGATTGAATGACTGACTGAGGTGTTGGCTGACTGATTGACTGATTGAATGGCTATAACCGACTGAATAACTGAGTGATTGACTGAATGGCTGACTGAGTAACTGAGTGATTGAATGACTGAGTAACTGAATGATTGAATAACTGAATAACTGGCTGAGTGAACGACTAATTTACTGAATGACTGATTCACTGACTAACTGAATGGCTGACAAAATTTCTTGTGTACTGACTTCGTGAATGCCATTCGTTGTTTACTACGCAAGCTGTATGATTATATGAGCAGGGGACTGCAGGTGGAGTTGCTTCTGATGATTGACACTGAGCAGTATATTGAAGGTTACAATAAAACTTGTATTCTGGATTCAAGAAATATAATGAATGATCATTGAAGCAGAAAATGTCTAAACATGTAAATACTCAATTATTTTGTAGTGAGATATATTAACTCTTAAAATTTAATGTAATATACTTGACATCATCCTTGAATATGTGATTGCAGTGAAGAGTTACGTACATTTTAGCGACTGCAGTGAACCTCCTCCGATGGTCACTCAAACAGTTTTTATATTGGGAAAATGTACGTTCAACATCACACGATGCAATAGGTGCATATTTGAAGAACGGAAAGTCACTGCTTTTTAGTACAAATTTCAGACGTCTTGTCGTACCTGATAGTACAAATTTATAATACTTGTAAATTTAATTTTAGCAATAATATTATTTTCTCAACTTACATTTTACTTTTTCTGAAATTAGTGAATTGTTATTTTGGATAACGGTTTGTGATACTTTATACACTATATTAAGGGCTTTTGAGAGTTGTAGTTTAGACGATTGTAATAGGATGATGCTTTTGGACACGATTTTAAAATTAGAATCAATTAACAGAATATCTTCCAATAAATGTTCAGAAGGCAATGATTTTACAGCTGCAACAGCGGAACTGTCTGTGCTATTAACAGCTTGCAACCAGTTTTCCAACGGATCAAGACTGGCTGCGGGGGTAAGGGTATTCCAGGGGCAATTGTTTGGAACAGCAACACTCTCATTGTAGTATGTTTGATTGAATTTTGTCTGCACTGAACAAATGTTAACTTTGACTTTTCAACCACAGTAATGCAAAAACAAGTGCTTATATTTTTACATTATTGTAGCTGCTCTATCTATTTGGACCGGTCACATCTTTAACATGAACTGCTTATACTACGAGACCGGGCGGTCGCTCACCTCCTCTATACTAGCGTACATCGGCAACCTGATTGCATGCTGCGTGTGGCAATTGAACGAAGTCTAGTGAATACAAGTGTACCGGCTGGTACGGCTAGAAGAAACTGTCAACTGAATGGGATTCTCTGCACTGAACCGGCTAAACAACCTACGAGAATAAACTGGACTGAATGAGACCGAGAATCGAACAGACTGCTGAACTCGGTACGCTGATTGGATTGACCTCGATGTCTGATTGTGTAGGACTGAACTCACTAAGGTGATTAGACTGTACTGGGTGGCTCATTAGACTGGTTGACTTGTTAATTGGACTGAATTGACCGCTTAGCATTGAACTGGCTGGCTGAAGCTACTGGACTAGGCTGGCAGACTGTGTGGCTGATTCTGTGATAATGTAAGACTGGGCGTGAGATTAACACAGTGAGATTCAACGTCAAATTACTGCATACAACAAAGAATTATCAGAATATGGGGTTAAATGAGTGTAAAATTTAATTATTATGGAATATGAATGCAAGATATTCTATTATGCAAGCTATAAGCGTAAGATTCATCAGTGAGATTTAAGGCTATGTATCTGTGAAATTTCTAACTTCTAGATTTTTACACCAATTAATCTGAAACGCCTATTTCTTACAATGTGGACATGGAATACTAAACTTTTCACTTTGATATTAGTACCAGTTCAGTTATAGTTTACTTATAATTAAGTTTTGTTGTTTTTTTAATACTGAATTTTAATTATCGCAATTTTCAAAGTTTACATAACTTTTCTTCAAATGTACATTCAATTTATTTCTGAAAGATGTATGTAAAATATGACACATGCTTTTCATATTTTTCAATTACTTTTTGAGAAAAAATATTTACCCTTTCAGTTGTTAAATTTTCAATTTTTTAAAACTTATCACATCCTCAACACATGGTGATTTAAATACTTTCAATAGCAGAAGAAAACACACGCGTCAGTTTACTGGTCATGCTTTTGTGGACGTCTGCACAAATTTTCACTGAGATTGGAGAAAAATTGCATTCATTAGAGCGTTTTGAATCTTACAGTTTGTTGAAAATAGGAAAATCGAGAAAACGAGTATCAAAGTACAGCATGTATATGATATTATGTACTATCGATATCCTTCCAATACAGGTCTACCACACACATTTATCTCCTACATAACAGCCTGAAATATGAACTGAATGTAAACTAAAATTAGTTAGAATGAAGATCAAAGTCTGTCAGAATGACAGCTGAATGTCAGTTTAAAGGGCTGCATCGCCACATACGCGCCGGATTCTTTAAATTCGTCCTGAGGGACTTTAAAAATTGTCATAGGGCTAAAATAAGCACAGATTTAGAAAACTGAAACATTACTTTATTTCTAGAGTAAAAGACATAATTTCCATTTTTAATGTTTTTACGTTATTTTCAATTATCCACAGCCATAGGAGAGAAAGATTTAAATAGTGTGATGTGAGTTCTGACTGGAGTTCATCAAGTGCGAAAGAGATTGTGTGATTAATAATTTTATTGATCTAAGGTTTATCGAATAGGATTCGGGATTTAAATGTTTAGTTTAATGAGTGTGGCATATTTTGGCACATCGTGAAAATAAATGAGTAAATAAAAATGAGAAGACGAGACGGGAACGAGCGAATGAATGAGAAAATGAATGACTGGAACCTCGTCATGATGTGTTTACCGACTTCTCTTCCAGCAAACAGAACAAGACTAGGTTTGCTTGTAAAGAAAGCAGCGAGGGATGCCCACAGGGAATCAATACACTCTAACATCCTTCTATGATTTTCTTCTCAAATACTACTAAGCTGACCAACTTCGTTTATGAGGTTAAACTGAATATATCACGAAGCATTTCTTCTTCTCCTTTTTTTCTTCTTCTTCTCTTCTCCTCCTCACTTTCGAGACGCGTTTTCTTTATTATTATTATTATTATTATTATTATTATTATTATTATTATTATTATTATTATTTTTATTATTGTTATTATTATTATTATTATTATTATTATTATTATTATTATTATTATTACTTTTAAGGAAGCCGCAGGTTCATTTCCTTCCTTCTTCATAAACCCGCCATCGGTCCCTATCCTGTGCACGATTAATTCAGTCTCTATCATCATACCCCACCTCCCTCAGATCCATTTTAATATTATTCTCCCATCTACGTCTCGGCCTACCCAAGGGTCTTTTTCGCTCCGGCTTCCCAACTAACACTCTATATGCAGTTCTGGATTCGCCCATAAGTGCTACTTGCCCTGCCTATCTCAAATGTCTGGATTTAATATTCCTAATTATGTCAGGTGAAGAATACAATGCGTGCAGTTCTGCGTTGTGTAACTTTCTCCATTCTCCTGTAACTTCATCCCTCTTAGCCCAAAATATTTTCCTGAGCACCTTATTATCAAACATCATTAATGTCTGTTCCCCTCTCAAAGTGAGAGTCCAAGTTTCACAACCATACAGAACAACCGGTAACAGAACTGTTTTATAAAATGTAACTCTCAGATTCTTTCACAGCAGATTAGATGACAAAAGCTTCTCTATTATTATTTTTTTTCTGCGGATGACGTAAATATGTTAGGAGAAAATCCACAAACTGTTAGGGAACACGCGGAAATTTTACTTGAAGCAAGTAAGGGGAGAGGTTTGGAAGTAAATCCCGAAAAAACAGAGTATATGATTATGTCTCGTGACCAGAGCATAGTACGAAATGGAGTCACAAAAAACTGGAAATGTATCCTTTGAAAAGTTGGAAAAATTCAAACAACGGGTAACGGTAACAAATATAAATTACATTCGAGAGAAAATTAAACGTAGAATAAATATGGGAAATGCCTGCTATTATTCGGATGAGAAGCTTTTGTCATCCAGGAAACTTCAAAAAACAACTGAAAGTTGGAGTTTATAAAATAGTTATATTACCGGTTGCTTTCTATGATTATGAAACTTGGACCCCACTTTGAGAGAGGAATAGGGATTAAGGGTGTTTGAGAATAAAGTTCTTACGAAAATATTTGGGGCTAAGAGGGATGAAGTTACAGGAGAATGGAGAAAGTTACACAACCCAGAACTGCACGCATTGTATTCTTCACCTAACATAATTAGGAACATTACATCGAGACGTTTGAGTTGTGTAGAGCATGTAGTACATATGGGTGTATACAGAAATGCGCATAGAGCATTAGTTGGAAGACCTTTCGGGAGGTCGAGAGGTAGTTGGGAGGATAGTATTAAAATGGATTTGAGGGAGGTGGGATATGATGATAGAGACTGGATTAATATTTCTCAGGATGGGACCGATGGCGGGCTTATGTGTGACGGCAATGAACCTGCGGATTATTAAAAAGCCATTTGGGGATAAGATTATTTTATTATTATTATTATTATTATTGCATTATTATTATTATTATTGACATATTATTATTATTATTTTATTATTATTATGTAGCACGTATGGGTGAATCCAGAAATGCACAGGCCTATAGAGTGCTTATTTGAAACACCTGATAGAGAAAACTCTTGGGGGTAGAGAAGAAGATGGGAGGATAATATTAAAATGTATTTGAGAGAGGTGGGATATGATGTTAGAGACTAGATTAATCTTGCTCGTGATAGGGACCGATGGCGGGCTTATGTGAGGGCGGCAATGAACCTCCGGCTTCTCTTAAATTTGGATTTGTAAGTACCTACTATGCTATGTAAATACTACATTTCTGATGTTTATGGTAAATACTGTAAGAATTATTAAGAATATTACCATTTATGAACCTTGTACTTACCTTAGTGCCATTATTACATCCCTCTCTTCAATTGGTCAGTGACAGGTTTATTTTTGGTGCTCTACTTCTTTACTAAAATTTACATATAATTTGTTAAAACAATTATCAATATCATCTTTTGAAATTCAAAAAGTCATCTCGCAAATTCTTATCATTGTATAAACCATTTAATTCTTAGATCAGAGTTATTATTATTTGTTTCAGCTGAACTTGGAATTTTGTTTGTATAAAGTCTAATCTGAGATTAATTTGTCTCAAACTAAAGTCAACTTTGACTGAAGAAATTTCTCCGATTAAGTTAGATGATCCAAGTTCAGTTATTTCTTTTCTGTTTGAAATATACGAGTGACAGATTGTTAAATAAAATATCCATTATTATTAATATTAATAAGATATGTTAGGAATACATTTATATATATTTCTTTCAATATCTTTTAATACACAAACACTCTTTATTTTATAAGGCTCTATCGTTTCAGCAGTATCAAATAACATAACCTATATTATATTATGTTTATAACAATCATTAATTATTAATGGATATGATAGGTACATTCATAAATGTTCAATTAACTGTATTACTAAATGAAAATTGTCGTTTTATAAAGCTTTATTATGTTTAGCAGTATCAAACACCATAACATGATAAAAACTTGGAGAACAGTCAACCTTTTCTTATTGTCCGCCATTATTTACATTGCAAAAAAAAAAAAAAAAAAACAGTGTCTCCAACTTATTAATTTGGAAAGTCGCCAAAAAGTAGTTGTAAAGTCGCTAGATTTCTCATTATCAACAAAGAAAGATTAAATTTTGTCACTATGGGGTGCTAAAAAGGTCACTAAATCCTATTTAAGCAATATAAAAGTTAAAAAAATTGTTGTTGAAAAAGAGTTAAAATCGCTAGATTGGCAACACTGAACAAACGTGTATAACATGGTCCGCGCATCACGTATTTCACCTGTTTATGCGATGTTGAAAATCCTTTTCACAACTTAGGCATTTGAACCAAGGTAATTTGATCGCAGAAAAGTTTTATACAATAGAAGAGGTGTCTGAACTCGGTTTACTTTTCGATCTTCGATCATTTTTTAGTCAGGAGTTTTATACAATTGGGCCTAAATTATTCCCTTGCAGATTATACAGTTTCATTTATTTCAGAGGGCCTTAATTTAAGGATATTTAATTTAAATAAAATCTTTTCATTTATAAGTATAATTTATTAGTCATCTTCTAAGATTTTATTTTATAATTGATAATCAATGGTGCTTGATTATTAAATTTTATTGTTATAACAATATTCATATTTAATTAATTATATTTATTTGCTATTAATTTCCAGATCCTCGTGGTCATGCTTAATTAAGGCCGGGCGAGTTATTTATCACTATTTTATTACTGCTATTATTTTTATTTTACTATTATTATTATTATTATTATTATTATTATTATTATTATTATTATTATTATTATAGACTTTTTTTCTCATGTAATAATATAACTTCAGCCTTTAAGACGGGGACGTTTCAAACGCTGTAAATTACACACACGCAGGGATTAAAACATGTTCCTCCAGTCACGCACCTAAAGTAACAGCGCTGGACATCGGACAGGCGATCGACAAACTTCCTTGTCTTGCACTATAACCCAACGAATGACCCTAAGTTACAAGTAGCCTCATGTCGACACTTTAAGTCTCGTGTACATCATAATTGCTTGTCATATGCTTCTAAAGCTTTCAGATGCTATAATTATTGCTAGTTAGGCCTACATTTGGCGTACGCTTACGTGAAAATGTTCGATATTGCAGTCAGCTAACTTACCTTCCCCTGACCCGTGTCACGCCAATACTAGAGATAGGATCTCCATAAAAGCAGGTACTTTGTGACAGGTACTGTCTTTTATTGCGTTGTTAGGGCACGATTTACATGATCAATATTTTCATATCCCACAGTTGTAAAAGTCAGGGAATTCCATTTTACGAAATTATTTTGTAATGTAAACTTTAACTTAAAAAAGGCGAAGTTAGTGGTTACGTCACAGCTTGGTGCTCCAAACGCGAAGTATTTGAGTGCTTTCTTTCAAATACTTGTATTACAACAGTGAAAATCTTTCCGACTTGAAAACAACTAATTGTTATTCATTTCATCATGGAAAAAATCAAAATGACATTTAAAACTTTGAGTTAGCTCTTGATTCTCAGATATAGCCCATTTAAATTACAGATACATTTTTATAAAATTTGACGTCTGGAGATTGTATTGGCACATCTGAGTACAGCAGTTATGAGTCATAGGTAATTTTTATGAATTCTAGGGAAATTTGGAGCCTAGAGATTATGTTGGCACAACTGAATACAGGAATGATGAGTCACTGTTGCTAATGTTTTGTAAAATTGTATCTGTATAGCATAGGAAGTATTTAAAGATGTCATGGATTCCTGTGAAATCGAAGAGTTGACGACTACGTTGAGATTGTGAATAATCTTCTAGAAAAGTACTATCGATTAGGCTGCAACATGTCAATCAAAATCCATTTCCTACATTCTCATCGGACTTCTTTCCTGACAACTGCGGCGCAGTAAGTGATGAACAAGGTTTACAAATTTTACTTGCTTTAAGATATTTGAGACTTTTTCTTGTCCAGAGTCCCCTTTGATAAAAGCACTACTTTCAGCAGTTAGGCCTATTTATTAGAAGTGTAAAAATTAATAGTTATTTCTTTACATCAACTACATTTTGGGGATGGCCGTGTCATAATTGTTCAAGATATTGAAGATTTCATCATATATCGTCACTTTGCAGACGAAGAGACAAAACTCCAAAAAATCGATTTTAGGAATATGCCCGCCTTGAATACGTCTGTATGTACTTATTTACTGGCTTTTAAGGAACCCGGAGGTTCATTGCCGCCCTCACATAAGCCCTCCATAGGCCCAGTCAAGATTAATCCAGTCTCTTTCATCCATCATATCCCACCTCCCTCAAATCCATTTTAATATTATCTTCCCATCTACGTCTCGGTCTCCCCGAAGGTCTTTTTCCCTCCGGCCTCCCAACGAACACTCTATATGCATTTCTGGATTCGCCCATACGTGATACATGCCCTGCCCATCCCAAACGTCTGTATGTACAATACAATATTTAGATATATTTCAAGAGCAAAATTTGTGTTGTAAATGTTGGATTTTAAAGGTTTCCTCTGTTTGTCATACTATGTCGAAATCTACTCCATTATGGAAGAAGTCGGTGCAGAGGTATAAAATGATTACATTGCCACTAGAAATGTAAAAATGTACGGAAAACGTATCCATACATATTAGGGAAAAAATTAGAATAAAAATAGCATAAATTGGTCAGAAAATTAACATTTTTCCTTAACGTGTCGAGATGTCTCTAAATGACTTTATGTTCTTCTTCAAAGAATCCATTTCTAAAAAATAATTTTCAAAAGAAATATATTATTACTCGTAAATGTATTCTCCTACTTCCTTATCAGTCGACGCAGATAATATTCTCGTACTCTATTGACGAGTTATTTTCAATCCGGCTTAATCTAGTTTTTCTCCATCACTAAGGTGTGAAATCATTCTAATAACAAGTGTAACCCTATTTGAATTTGTTATTGATATATGAATACAAAATTGTAAATACCTTAATCCCTTTTGCCATAGATCATGGGTTCTCTATCTCAAGTTGCATGTCAGGTCCTCTAGGCCTATATACTCAATAAACATATTTCAATTTTCTGTACTAACAGTCTATATAATTAGCCTATTCTTTAGATATATCCTCCCAGCAAAATTCGTGTTAAAATAAAACTTAACGAAACATCTTAATTTTTTTCTTCCTATCATTCTTGAGGCAAATAAAATATTTCTCTCTGGCTATCCTGTAACCATGGTCACCCCTAACATAATACCTATCAAAGATGCTTGAAAACAGCAACGTCATGAAATGTGGTAACCGAACTACTGAACATTACAGTGGCGGCTAGTGCATTAAATTGCGTGAAAGCAATTAGTCAGAACTGGAATTACTATTATTATTATTATTATTATTATTATTATTATTATTATTATTATTATTATTATTATTATTATTATTATTATTATTATTAACATTTTATACGACGTCAACAAAAGTGATATTCCTCGAAAGTTACATATAATTGTTAAAAAAGAAACACTCTTTAATAAGTAAATAAAAATTATCTTTTTCACCCTGTTAACAACCAACACCTTTAAATAACCAAGTAAAAAAAAAAGAAAAAAAAAAGCAAAATATAAATTTTAATACCCTCAGCTCCCTTTTATTAAGAGATGATCAATCTCCCAGGTACTAAACATTATAGTAATAGTAGTAGTAGTAGTAGTAGTAGCAGCAATAGCAGTAGTAGCAGTAGTTGTAGTAGCAGTAGTAGTATTAGTAGTAGCAGTAGCATTAGTAGCAGTAGCAGTAGTAGCACTAGTAGCAGTAGTAGTAGTAGTAGTAGTAGCAGCTGTAGCAGTAGTAGTAGCAGCTGTAGCAGTAGTAGTAGTAGCAGTAGTAGTAACAGTAGCAGTAGCAGTAGGAACAGTAGTAGTAGTAGCAGTAGTAATAGAACAGTAGTAGTATAGTAGTAGTAATAGTAGCAGTAATAGTAGTAGTAACAGTAGTAGTAGTAACAGTAGTAGTAGCAGTAGTAGTAGTAACAGTAGCAGTAGTAGTAACAGTAGTAGTATAGTTGTAGCAGTAGTAGTAGTAGTAGTAGCAGTAGCATTAGTAGTAACATAGTAGCAGTAATAGCAGTAGTAGTAGTAGCAGCTTTAGCAGTAGTAGTAACAGTAGTAGTAGTAGTAGTAGTAGCAGTAGTGGTAACAGTAGTAATATATTAGTAGCAGTATAGTAGTAGTAGTAGTAGCAGTAATAGCAGCTGTAGCAGTAGTAGCAGTAGTAGTAGCAGCTGTAGCAGTAGTAGTAACAGTAGTAGTATAATAGTAGTAGTAGTAGTAGTAGCAGCAGTAGTAATAGTAGTAGTAGTAGCTGTAGCAGTAGTAGTAGTAACAGTAGTAGTAGCAGTAGTAGTAGTAGTAGTAGTAGCTGTAGCAGTAGTAGAAGTAACAGTAGTAGTAGCAGTAGTAGTAACAGTAGTAGTAGTAGTAGTAGTAGTAGTAGTAGTAGTAGTAGTAGTAGTAGTAGTAGTTGAAGCAACAGCAATAATAGGAGACGATTGGTGACATATTGAGCCGTTTGTAGACTCATCAGGTTTCTGATGTTCCGTTAATTTAATATTTGTTGTTACCATCACAAACAAGAGAAGCCATACAGCAGGCCACGGGTTTTTGGACATTGTGTGTGTGTGTGTGTGCGTGCGTGTGCATGAGGATGAGAGATGTGTCGAGGGTGGCGGGAGGTTGTGTTGCAGCGCAGTACAAATCCTCCTTCGCCGTGGGTTGCAACCCCAACCCCTTCTACTCAGAATTGTTGATCGATTTAAGTTCTACGGCATTGTGTGGGCTTCTGAGCCCGATACACGGGGATCAGGCACCTGAAGCACTCTGCTCATGTCCTCTTAAGCTAAAGGTTCTTGGTTCAACAGATCGCATCCTTTAATCGTCCACTGCAACTTCACCGAGGCTCGGTTCAACCCCTATATAGACTATCCTACAACAGAGATTTTGAAACATTTTTGACACCTAGTGTCTCAGAAAATATTTTTCGGTTGCCCGTGTAACAAGAAAATTTTCACATTTATAAAGTAGTAGTAATAATAATAATAATGTTTTATTTTCGCTAATAATAGTTAATTTTTGCCATAAGGCCTTCTCTTCCACTAACCAGCCTTAATCAATACAATACATATTTAAATTACGAATATTTACACTACACTTAAAAGGTTCTCCAGCAATATTCTTCAGTTAATTTTTAACGACTAGTAGACTACATATTTATTTAAATTTAGATAAATCTATAAAGTAAAGTAGTAACTTAATTTATGAGCTAATTTAATTCAATCACTTATAATTAATTTAAGATTTGAGATAGCTAATCAAATGGTGAAAATTAATTTAATATAAGCTTACTAGAACTATGTTGCAGGGAGAAAAAAATATATAGGCTATATATAAATCTAAAATATATTTCTATAATGAGAATATTGCCATCAGAGGTTTTGTAAATCTATTTAGAGAAATTAATGATAATAATAAGAATGGACAGATGTTAGTTTCATTATAAGTAATAAATATCAATCAGCAATTAATCTGTTAAGTAAGAATTTATGTACTTTTGACCTAAATGAAGTTATTGTCCAGCAACCCCTTACATCACTCGGTAGCGAGTTCCAATTTCTAGCAACTGAAACTGTATAAGATGAAGAATATAAAGTAGCTTACTATTACTATTGACCTCAATTCTTATTCAAATCTGACTGAAGGATTATCGATTAATTAGTTCACTGAGAAATGTCCACCGCAAAAATGTTCATAATCATTACTGTCCAGCATCACAAAAGTGCCGAGTCATCAAATAGCCAGTATTAAATATGTCCACGGTCATTAAATGGTTATTATCTTAAATGTCCGCTATCATTAAATGTACAGTATAAAAATGTTCATTCAAATGGGCATTATCAAAAATGTCCGGAGTTATTATATGAAGGGATCTGAGCCGTAGCGGGCCAAGCGCCATTTATTAAAAACGGAGAAATCAAGGGTTAAAGTTAAATTAATACCATAGTTTAATGAAGATTGACATATCATTTAGTTTTAATGTGTATACTTTATATTACTTGCTATATGTATCCATTGAATTATGTTTTCTACGTTTTAATAAATGGCTTCATTTTAACCCTTCATATGTTTTCTCTGTATATCCAGAAGTTTTATAAATAATAATAATAATAATAATAAAACTAATAATAATAATAATAATAATAAAAAGATAATAAGAAATAATGATTTAATTTTACAATAAAACATTAAGGCTTACTAAAATTCTCTTCCAACTCAACCAGCAAAACGTTTATACATATTTTCAGTTGAACTAAACAAAGAATCCAACAATTTGATTGAGATGAGCAGTTAAATGTTAACAAAAACAAATTATTTACAAAAAACAAAAAAACTATAACTATTAAATAAACACTAAATAAACTGTGTAGCAGAATTAAACTAAAATACATAGAATGTTAATATATTTCAAATAATATTAGATAACGTTTGAAAGAGATTTTACAGACGACTATTAAAATACAGCACAATCAAATGATGTCTAAAGAAAAATGTAACAATGTATCATTTTATTTTAAATTTTTAGTATGATTGGAGTGAAATGCTAATAAGGTTATCTTTTCAAGCTGTTCTTAAAGGTGTTTATTGTCTTGTAAATGTCATAGTAACCTTATGGTTCTGAACCCTTCAAATGTATGTTCGGTTTTGTATATCCAGAACAATATTAAATTTATTTTCAACAGTAATCTCCATATAGTGTTTGATTTATCTTCTAGAAAATCAAAACTCGGGTGGGATTTAATTGACTGTTACACGATTAGATGAAACTATTAAAAAATTAGAAAAAATAAAGTAGTATAATACAATAAAAATTAATTGACTTACTAAAAGGGCATCGTTCTAATATTAACTTCACCAAAACGTTTGAACGGATCCGCCATTTTCAGTTGACTACGCGGTAAACAAATGACGATTGCAAAGCATGTTTTATAGTACCGTGAAAGAATTTGCAGTTTGTAATGTTAACAAACAAAGAAACAATTGAGTATGGGAAGGATAAAAACAGAAGAAAGTATATCCAGATTAGAATAAATAAAGTACTGTGATACAATAAAATAGATATTATAATTGACTTTAAAATTCTATTTCACTATTTTTCAATTTAAATGTTTTGAACGGAGCTGCCATTTTCAGTCGACTATTAAATTGAATTCAAACGCAAACTTACTGGCACTTGGTCAGTAATTGATTTCTTGTAAATAGTTTCTTTTGATCTATCACAAAATATTTCAATATTCAAATTTCATCACTATACAATTTTGTTATTCTAGATTTAATTTGTAATTCAGTTAATATAAAATATTCTTTGTTTCTCTATGATAAATTATTTATCTGCTTTAATTATTCAGTAATCTTTTCGAACTTCGTGATTTTATTGTAATTCAATTGTAAATTTAATACTAATTGTAATGTTATTTGTAAAATTATAAATTTAATGTTAATTGTAATTTTATTGTTCTATTGTAGTTGGAATCTCCTGGTAGAGGGCAAAAACAAATGACGGAACTTATCTCTACCAGGTTAAATAAATAAATACTACTAATACTAATAATGCAGGAAAACAAATGATTGATTGAAAAGCATGTCTTATAATACCGTTTTATCTTGTAGTTTGAAATGTTGGCAAACAAAAAACAAATGCTAGAAAGTGATAAAAACAAACAAATGCTATGGACGTGATAAAAATAAACAAATGCTATCCTTAAGTGATAAAAATTCGTGGCGATAAACAGCCCTGATTGATTGAAACATCCTTTCTGTACCGTTTTATTGGTCAAAAAGATGACGTAGTAAATGGAGGTATCGTAATAGTCACATACAAATTATAATGGTTTAAAACCAGAAATGTGAGCTAAATTGAAAATATTCTGTAATTTATTTTATTCTGCGTTGGATCAGCATGCATCTCCATGTGATGTGAAAGTGCTCTTGTACTTACATTGATCGTGTCAGTGTATAAACCCCTCAATTCGCCTTTGATTTGTAATATCCTTCTTGTTTAGGGGGGCATCTTACGTTTATGTGACCATAGCGAATTTGCATTATTGTATTCTTTGTCTCATTCAGTTCTTGTATTATGTTTTCTACAAATCTCCAAATACTAGCATGATATCCAGACCATTTTTTATTTAATTTAGTGGAGACCTTTCACTAAATCAGCGGTCATCAGTACAGTGCACCCTCGGGCTAGCGTCTCTTACCCGCGGAAATTTGTCCGATTCCAATTAAATATATCGAATATAATGAGGTGTCTAACATACAGAGGTGTCCAAATATAGAGGTTTCACTGTACTTCTAGGGAAGTGAAGGGGGTAAGAAAAGGATAGGGATATGACGCCAACGTTAGGCTTGAGTAGACGCATGTAGGATCCCGACACAGCTTTTGGCGATTTATGTGGTACCGTATTTTGTCTTAGGTGGAGATCCGCATCTGGCTAACATGAATCCAGGTGGCTCCCACAGGGCTCTTGTTATAATATAGACCGAAAATCTGGAAACATCAAGTTGACTTCAACCTCACTTAAGCTATAAGATCAATCAATCAAACTCCTGTATCTCCTCATGAGGAGCATAGGGCATTCACAAAGTGCCTCCATCGGACCCTATTTGTAGCCAACTTCTTCACTTCGCTCCATGTTTTCCCTTTTCTAACAATTTCCTCCAAAACTGCTCTCTTCCATGTATTTTTTGGCCTTCCTCTTGTTCTACTACCCTGGGGGTTCCAATCCAAAGCCATTCTTTCTACTGCTCCATCTTCTTTCCTGATTGTGTGCCCTATCCAATTCCACTTTCGTCTTTTGATTTCTATTGTGATTTCTTTCTGATTTGTTATTTTCCATAGTTCTTAGTTTGTGATTATTTCTGGCCATCTAATTTTTAAAATTCTTCGTAAACATCTATTAACAAATGTTTGCAGTTTATTTTGTATAATTTTACTTGTTTTCCATGTCTCACAGCCATATAATAAGACTGATTTCACATTACTGTTAAAGATTTTAATTTTTGTAGATCTAGATATAATATAAGATTTCCATATTGGGTACAACTGGACAAATGCACTATTTGCATTTTTTATTCGGTTTTTTTACATCCTCAAGGGCACCACCATCCTTGTCAATTATGCTACTCAAATATTTAAATTCTTGAACAGTATCAATGTTATTATTATTATTTATTATAACTTTATCTGTCATTTTACTAGTTAATCTCATTTCTTTAGTTTTCTTTACGTTTATTTTCATATGAGCCCCTTTTATTACTTCTCATAAAGTATTAACTTTATTCTGCATATCACCAAAACTATGGGAGAGCAAACATATCAGCGAAATCCAGATCTTCCAAGGTATCATTTAATCCCCATCTTACACCTCTTCTAACATTGCCAACAGACCTTTCCATAATATCGTTCATAATAATCAGAAATATGATCGGAGAGAGAATACACTCCTGTTTGCTCCGCATGTAGTTGTTATATTTTCTCACAGCATACCTTTATGCATGACATTACAAGTATAATAATCATACATAAGTTTAATTAGTCTACAAATTTTTTCTGATATACCAAATTTTGTTATTATTCTCCATATATAATAAGCGAGTCAAAAGCTTTCTCTTACTTACTTACAAATGGCTTTTAAGGAACCCGGAGGTTCATTGCCGCCCTCACATAAGCCCGCCAGCGGTCCCTATCCTGTGCAAGATTAATCCAGTCTCTATCATCATACCCCACCTCCCTCAAATCCATTTTAATATTATCCTCCCATCTACGCCTCGGCCTCCCTAAAGGTCTTTTTCCCTCCGGTCTCCCAACTAACACTCTATATGCATTTCTGGATTCGCCCATACGTGCTACATGTCCTGCCCATCTCAAACATCTGGATTTAATGTTCCTAATTATGTCAGGTGAAGAATACAATGCGTGCAGTTCTGTGTTGTGTAACTTTCTCCATTCTCCTGTAACTTCATCCCGCTTAGCCCCAAACATTTTCCTAAGCACCTTATTCTCAAACACCCTTAACCTATGTTCCTCTGTCAAAGTGAGAGTCCAAGTTTCACAACCATACAGAACAACCGGTAATATAACTGTTTTATAAATTCCAACTTTCAGATTTTTTGACAGCAGACTGGATGACAAAAGCTTCTCAACCGAATAATAACAGGCATTTCCCATATTTATTCTGTGTTTAATTTCCTCCCGAGTGTCATTTATATTTGTTACTGTTGCTCCAAGGTATTTGAATTTTTCCACCTCTTCGAAAGATAAATCTCCAATTTTTATATTTCCATTTCGTACAATATTCTGGTCACGAGACATAATCATATACTTTGACTTTTCGGGACTTACTTCCAAACCGCAAAAGCTTTCTCAAAATCGATAAATAGTAAATATAAGGTACTTTTCCATTCATAAGCTATAAGATAACTGTTTATAAATAAATCATAAACACTACTTTTGTAATCATATTCAGTATTGTTAATAAGGTGAAAATGTAATCAAATAAAATATGCAGTAAATGTCTAAAGTAGGCCTATTTACGCTGTGTTATAAGACTTCTTGGCTACATAAGCGATATTATACAAGGTTGTTGAGTTTGGACTAAAGTGCCTCACCAATACTAGATATTTCTAGTTTGCTCCGTTGCATAAAATAGCAATATATTTCTTCCGGCTGAGATATTCTTATAATTTTGTGTGTTTCAAGTTTGTACTATCAAGAAAATTACAAATGTAAATTACATTTCTTGCACACGGAAGCGGCAAGGTTCATACTTGATTTTCCTCATTACAACAGTCAGGAATTTATTGGTAACTAGCCGTAACCGTGCGCTCCGCTGCACCCCTTAGAAATAAATATAAAGTAATTACATAATTAAAATAGGACATTTGATCCAGGTAACATTCGTGTTTGATAGAAGGATAAATCGTTTATTATGTTACTTAATTTAAATTGTATTAAAAAATTAAAATGCTATCATTTTGATCCAGAGACCACTCATTTGGTCATAAAAATTATTTTAGGAAATACAGGAAACGAATGTACAGAATAGGCTATCAAGTTTTCTGTGCATAAGAAGCTATTTTAATCTTACCTGTCCTCGATTCACTCAGATGTTACTGTAATAACATTATAGCATTATTTCCATCTAGAGAAACTACACTTTCCAATGGTGAATTAATAATTAATTATACAAATCGGTTAATTTAGCTTCTGATATTGCTTCATACAAACACAGAAACATTCTCCGTAGGCTATGTTTCATAGCTTTCGATTGTTGTTGTCCAAAACCCGTTGTAGACGAAGTCATTTGTTTTTTATTTCATTACACCGCCTTAGATGGCATTGTTATTGTAATTTTGAAACTTGTTTATCTCATTAAAAATCAGTCCTATCAAACTTTTGCATAAAATAAAACATATCGGAAATTAGTTTTAAAGAAACTTTTGTTATGTAATATTATTCATTAAAATTAATAATAAGGGAGATATTTCGATTTATTTAATTCAAGCCCCCTTATAAACGCCCTTTTAAATAAAATATTTTAAATGCCATATAGCCTAAATTCTAAGTTACAACGAACTTAATTTATATTCCAATTTTCATATAAATCGGTTCAGCCATTATCGCGTGAAAAGGAGACAGACAGACAGACAGACAGACAGACAGACAGACAGACAGACATACAAACAAAAATTTCAAAAAGCGATTTTCGGTTTCAGGGCGGTTAATTATATATGTTAGGACCAATTATTTTTGGAAAGTCGAAAATTACCAGAAAAATTTCGGTTACAGATTTATTATTAGTATAGATTGTACGTGAACGCAAAGAAAAGTCACATGCTTGCTATTATTTGAACTGCAGACACACAAAATTTTGCAGCCATAATTTTATGTAATTATTACAGCGTTACAATGGATCAGTTAGGAATATTTTAAGGGGTTAGACATATCATAGCATAGGTGCATAATTTTCCTTCATTTAGTATTACAAAATATATAAAATAACAGGTTTTTAAATTTGCGTGTCATTATTTAAAATATTCATTATTCGCTTATTTATTTATTTATTTATTTATTTATTTATTTATTTATTTATTTATTTATTTATTTATTTATTTATTTATTTATTTATTTATTTATTTATTTATTTATTTATTTATTTATTTATTTATTTATTTATTTATTTATTTATTTATTTATTCACTCACTCGCTCATTTATTTATTTATTCACTCATCTACCCACCCACCCACCCACCCAATATTATATAAAACGCGATTGAACTTTATTCGTATCTATAGTCCGTGTCAGCTTACATAATATCCTAAGGGTGAAACCTAATAATTTTTTCCCCATTACTACATAAGCTAGTGGATTATGGTGATTTTCTAGTTTGCAAGTTGAATTTTCTTTTGTAAACTTCGTTTCGAATTTCGGTACTGAGAAATACTACAACTGGTAGTGATTTTATAACTGTTATGTTGGCAGCAGTGACACAAGTTGTCAGTAGTTTAAATTCTGAAAATTCAAATTGTTCTAGATTTCTGAGCCCATTACTGGAAGCTAGTGAAATTTGAATATACTAATAATTAATGAATATCATTATTAATATTAATACATAATAGTTATTGTACCGTATGTGTTGCTTTGTGTTGTGGGTACAATTTCAAGATTAGAGTCAGGTAGGCTAAGTGTGAATAAATTTAACATATTTCGTGTGATACATGCCCTTGGGTAATCGATAGAAATACCATTTCACATTTTAATTAATTTCTTTCGTGTTTAAACTTTTATTACAATAATGGAGTAAATAATCTAAAGCAACATTTCAAAATGACATTCGTTTTCGGAATTTATACTAATCATTTCACGTGATCACACAAAATACATTTTTAGGTTAGGTCTCGTGAATCGTAAACTGTTTAATCAAAGCAATGAATTTCATGTTGTCAGACAAAATACATTTTAATATTAAATCATATACTAATCTACTAACAACTAACATAATGTGCGAGAGGTCCAGAAGAAAGATATACTCTCTTTCACAAATTATTAAACTTTTAGAAAACACCTCCCTAACATAAAAATTAGATGTGGTAAATAAACAAGACATCGTTATTGTTAATACTATATTATTATTATTATTATTATTATTATTATTATTATTATTATTATTATTATTATTATTATTATTATTATTATTATTATTATTATTATTATTATTATTATTAGGGAATATACGGGGATTTTACTGGAAGCAAGTAAAGAGATAGGTTTGGAAGTAAATCTTGAAAAGACAAAGTATATGATTATGTCTCGTGACGAGAATACCGTAAGGGATGGAAATATAAAAATTGGAAATTTACCTTTCGAAGAGGTGGAGAAGTTGAAATATCTTGAAGCAACAGTAACAAATACAAATGATATTCGGGAGGAAATTAAACACAGCATAAATATGGGAAATGTCTGTTATTATTCGGTTGAGAAGCTTTTATCATCCAGTCTGCTGTCCAAAAATCTGAAAGTTAGAATTTATAAAACAGTTATATTACCGGTTGTTCTTTACGGTTGTGAAACTTGGACTCTCACTTTGAGAGAGAAACATATGTTAAGGTTCTCAGGAAAAATATTTGGGGCTAAAAGGGATGAAGTTACAGGAGAATGGAGAAAGTTACACAACACAGAACTGCACGCATTGTATTCTTCACCTGACATAATTAGGAACATTAAATCCAGACGTTTGAGATGGGCAGGGCATGTAGCACGTATGGGCGAATCCAGAAATGCATATAGAGTGTTAGTTGGGAGGCCGGAGGGAAAAAGACCTTTGGGGAGACCGAGACGAAGATGGGAAGACAATATTAAAATGGATTTAAGGGAGGTGGGATATGATGATAGAGAATGGATTAATCTTGCTCAGGATAGGGACCGATGGCGGGCTTATGTGAGGGCGGCAATGAACCTCCGTGTTCCTTAAACGCCAGTAAATAAGTAAGTAAATATTATTATTATTATTATTATTATTATTATTATTATTATTATTATTATTATTACAGTACATGACATTGTATGATTTTATCCGCTTTTGGTGATATCTAGTATTAGTTGGCAACACTGAACAGACGGCCAAATTAGTCTTTTAGGAATTACTCTTACGTGATCCACAGTATAATCGCACTTATCGAACAGAAAGATGACTTCCAGTTTCTGACAGGCATCGAACTTGTGTCCGCTATATTTGTAGCCGTCATACTAATACTTAAGCTGAAGTGGCTGACGGATACATTAAAGTGTGCGTTACGACAAATTTCTACTGTAATTGTATAATTTCTGGGTTGAAGTGACATGTCAGAGAGCAATTTCAAAGTAGCCTAATACTTCCTACCGGCGGAAGTTGCCTTCGTGCGTACCTATACTGTTACTAATTGCCTAGTAGACACATACATTCACAGGATAGTCAGTTGTATCTGGGTAGCTAATGTTGTACAACTTACGTCGCAAAAGTCCATCACCGTGCGACAAGATTAGAAGAGACATGTTCCGTTTGACAGCCAACATACCATGGACTGGCCCTCTAAGACCGCTTGTATGCAAGATAAAGCAGTGGAAAGTTTGCTCTTATCTACTGTGAACATTACAGTCAAATGATACGGGCTGGGAGTAAGTTAAAACTTGTTCTCTATCGTTATAGTTAGAACATTCGAAATAATAATAATAATAATAATAATAATAATAATAATAATAATAATAATAATAATAATAATTTATTTAGTTTATTTATTTAGAATATTAACGTGCAAAACAACAGCGCAAGGTCAATTACAGTTTAGCACAAGTTACAAAACAAAAAAACAAAACAGAAGAAATGATGATGAGAATGAATGATAGAAATGGCAGTGAGATGGAATACAATCAATATAATAGTCATCAATAATCTTTGACCAAATGCAACAAAATAAATAGCAATATCTGAAAATAATAACAAGTAAGGATATATCATGATAAACTCAAAATAAAAATAACGGTGTATACTACACATTAAATGGATCCAAGCTGTAATCATGCGAATGCAAATTAGCATATTTTATACTTGCGTACATCTACAGACCGGAAATGAGAAATGATTTTGAATTTCTATTGTAAAAAATTGTGTAATGTTATGAAATCTTAAACCCTTAGCAGGAATCTCTGTCTACCTGAAGACAACCTGATATTGTATCTTCTCGATGAATGATTCAAAAGGTGTATACTACAATCAATATCAAATTAGCATATTTTATTAATGACTTTACAAAAAAATAAATAATCAAGATCTTAATCAAGACGTCTGGCAAATAAACTGCAGCAGTTAAAATATTTACAGTTAATCTCATATTTATAATCATCGGAATTTGGTAAAAATCTATAAGAACACAAGGAAATAAATTTTCTTTGAATATTCTCCAATTTAGCCGTGTCAATGGAAGTAATGGAGTTCCATTCTACAGATGCATATTCAAGCTTAGATCTAACCAACGTATAGTATAAAATTTATAGACACATCGGAGTAGAAAAAGAATAAGTAATAGATCTAATTAGACCAAGCATCTTAATGAATGGGTATAAATACTGTATATTGCACATGATCACGGAAATATAATTTTGAATCAAGTATAACACCAAGATCTCTAATACTATTTTTCTTAGTAATTATGACGTTACTGAGAGAATAATTAAATTTTAATAATAATAATAATAATAATAATAATAATAATAATAATAATAATAATAATAATAATAATTTAATATTCAATTCATTTACAATAATAAATTAAAAAAACAGTTGCTCGAAAATGTTTCGGGATAGAAGTTTGGTTTGAGAATTCGCTGTGTTCAGCGAACGAAATGTGTCATACTAAAACTCATACCAAAAAAACTCTGTTATTCTTAGAGGAATTTCAGTGAAGGCGTTTCAATGTTGTCACATCCATAGTAGCTCTCTATCCTGAAAATGATTGTTGTTTTTCCATCGTCATAACTGCAGAAAAATCTCCAGAGGAGAATAATTTTATTATTCTCGGTGACAAATTTCCTTGGTGGCGATGCCGATACATTACTACGAAACGTTGGCTCTTTCTGCATCTGTGACACAATACAAAAACCCAGTACTCTTATACAACTATGACGAAATTAAAATGGCAGATGGAATAGATTGGTTTTACAGCCTACAGGGTGAATAAAAAATCTGGAACCAGCTTATTAACCCCTTTCAGACCTGAATTTATATTTTAAAGAATTAAAAAAAACTGGTCACATAATTATTCTGGGAATCCAAAATTCCCAAATCAAGTCTTCACAAAAAATCAAAATTTTGGGACAATTTTGGCCCCTGGGGCCCCAAGATTTTAAATTTTATTTTTAATTCAGGTATAGAAATGTTTCAAATATAATATTCTTCATTTCTATCACATTGAATTTTTCAAAACATTTAAAATTATCGAAGACATTGCAAAAAATAAAAAAAAGAAACAATGTACACTATAATGTACACCAGGCCTGAAGGGGTTAAAATGTGTTCTGATACTGTAAGTTAAGTGAATAGGATTATAGTTCCTATTTATTATAACACCAATGAATCAACCAATTACACAAATAATTGTAACACTGCCATCTTTAGAGCTGACATATTGGATACAACTTTGAAAACTCAAATGCTAAAATGGCCGTGTGACTGACTACTCAAAGTTGTGTAAAATTGTATGAAAAAAATACTAAAGCAAAATCGATTTTAAGAGGGCTTATAAGTAAGAATTGTGAAATAATTTTGAACATTTTTTTATTGTCCCAATCGACAGAGTATACTTTTCTGTATGTATTTCCAAATTTTCACATATATGTTCACAGGGAAGGAACTTTTTAGTGCAGGATGTAAGTACAAGCACGTCCCAACTTTAGACTCATTTTCCCGATAATAACATTTTTCGATACAAAAAACCTGATATTTCAAGAACTCTTCTTCCGATTTCAATCAAATTTTGTAAGTTTGTCCTTTGTAATAATCTCTAGAGGTTGGATCACAATGGTTAAATTTGAATAAAAGAAATACGCAATTTTGTAGTAAAAAACACATTGAAAAAGAAACTAAATTTTAAAATGCAAATTTAAAAATCTATAAATTTACTATGAAGTCAACTGTGATGATAACTGAGGACCAGTCTTTAGATTGTGATCTCAGATTTAATGGAAAAAATAGTAAATGGCTATTATTTTCTAAGTTTACGTCAAATCGTGTTTTTTGTAAGACACAATTTTTTTTCTTAAAAAATTCAAACTTTCAAACATATTCAAGGTTACTTACTTACTTACTTACAAATGGCTTTTAAGGAACCCGAAGGTTCATTGCCGCCTTCACATAAGCCCGCCAGCAGTCCCTATCCTGTGCAAGATTAATCCAGTCTCTATCATCATATCCCACCTCCCTCAAATCCATTTTAATATTATCCTCCCATCTACGTCTCGGCCTCCCTAAAGGTCTTTTTCCCTCCGGTCTCCCAACTAACACTCTATATGCATTTCTGGATTCGCCCATACGTGCTACATGCCCTGCCCATCTCAAACGTCTGGATTTAATGTTCCTAATTAGCCTATGTCAGGTGAAGAATACAATGCGTGCAGTTCTGTGTTGTGTAACTTTCTCCATTCTCCTGTAACTTCATCCCGCTTAGCCCCAGATATTTTCCTAAGCACCTTATTCTCAAACACCCTTAACCTATGTTCCTCTCTCAGAGTGAGAGTCCAAGTTTCACAACCATGCAGAACAACCGGTAATATAACTGTTTTATAAATTCTAACTTTCAGATTTTTGGACAGCAGACTGGATGATAAGAGCTTCTCAACCGAATAATAACACGCATTTTCCCATATTTATTCTGCGTTTAATTTCCTCCCGAGTGTCATTTATATTTGTTGCTGTTGCTCCAAGATATTTGAATTTTTCCACCTCTTCGAAGGATAAATCTACAATTTTTATATTTCCATTTCGTACAATATTCTGGTCACGAGACATAATCATATACTTTGTCTTTTCGGGATTTACTTCTAAACCGATCGCTCTACTTGCTTCAAGTAAAATTTCCGTGTTTTCCCTAATCGTTTGTGTTACTAGGTTACTAGATATATTAGAGGATGGTTGCCTATATCGTACCACTATTCAATCTTTCTTTATTTGTTTCGAAATGGGAAGGAATTTTAATTGAATATATATGTTTTCAGAATATCTCGAAAGAAGAGATATTGATTGTCAGTCATGACGTTTACCTTAACACGAATTCTAACAGCGCTGAAATTTGCGGTTGTAGCCAATATAGTCTTCCCCGATTTCTTTTTGTTATTATCAACAGTAATCTCACTAGAGGTTTTCATTAATCTAGAGAAAATCAAAACTGGAGTGGGATTTAACTGACTATTACACGATTAGAAGAAAGTATATAAAGATTAGAAGTAACGAAGTATTCCAATACAATAAAATATTAATTGACTTACGAAATACAAAACTGTCTTCAAATTTGTACCATCTCAACATTATAAATATTACGCTAGTAGATGGCAGTAGTGTGTTATTATTAGCTCTTGTCTTGATATCTGTTGTGCCAACTATGGAATCTTCATTGAACTCTGTGGAAGGTTACTGGTCAAGAAGGCTTTGTTGATTCAGTTTCATTTTTATTAAAACAGTTGCATTCCACTTCAATTATCCCGATCCCAGTAATCAACGTCACTTGACAGATGATTTTCAATAAATCTTAGTATTAAGCAATCTCTGATACGTGACTATCCATATCATATAGCAGAAGCTATAACATAACCTAAATAATATAAACGGGTGTTAAAAAAGTTTTAATTAGGGATGATGAAATAAACAAGAAACGTTTTAATTAACGATGATGAAATAGAAAATAAACATGAATAATTTTAAAAGAAACAATTATTGAAAGTACAATTTTCAAATTTGAATGTTTTAGTGGTTGGTGGTTCAGTTGATGTTATATTGGACGTGTGCGTAAAGAAGTGAACTCGTTGATGTACATGGTGTATCCCTCAACTTATTCAGGTTTCCGATTGGTGCTCTACATTTATTTGTAAATAGGGTTTCAGGGAAGGACCAGTGATCTTTATTAATTCTTGTTCTTGAATGCCAATCCGAGTCATATTTGAAACTGCTGTGCATCGACTGGAGTGGTTTGTAATTTCCTGTTTTTGACTTCCAGACCAGTGCAGTTTGAAATGTTAGCAAAGAAACAAATGCTAGGGTAGTGATAAAAATAAACAAATGCTAGGGGCGCGATAGAATTAAACAAATGCTAGGGATGCTATAAAATTGTGCGACAAGCAGCCATGATTGGTTGAAAGACGTCCTTTCGCACCGTTTTATTGGTCAAAAGTAGTGTGACGTAGTAAAAGTTTAATAGTCAATGTAACGTACTTACATACAAAAATCGATGTACGGAACCACGTTACTTACCTATCTACCAACAAACCAAGTGACCTAAATTTATTAAGTTTTAAACTTACGTTATTTACTGTTGTCTTACTATGTGTAAATTAGGTTAAACGGTGCCATTAAGTACCAGGTAATTATTTTTATCTAATTAATAGATAAGACAAGAAAGAAACTGTAGGCTACGTCATCACTAGCACCTGCACGTCAAAAATTGCACAGCTACAAAAATATCTTATCAAAGTCTCATTCTTTTTGCAGTAGAATTGAGATTCCACGCAATTATTCCTTTACATTGCGATATGCAGTACGAGTATGGCTTGCAGTGTTTCATTTGTTTAACTTGTCTTACCGGCTACTGGTTACTTAGTAACTAGCATTACTTTCGTACTTCAATTTTTTATGCAAATGCTTCTAGGCCTATGTCTGGAGAAAAACAGCGTTGCGTTAGACGGGAGTGAAATGTTTAAGTGTAACATCACCGCCAAGATACAGCAATACTTGATTATTCAGGAAAATAAATATTTGTAATTTTCGACGTAAGTTTTATGTGTACGTCATCATTGTCTATTAATGGCCTTTTTGGTTTAAAAGGAGCATTAAATGAAAGGATTACAAATTTACAATTTAGACTGGCTGGCCATTGTCTGCATATCCCTGGTCTATTCGTTGTAATGGGACGCAAAGAGTTGTGGTGAAAGAAAACATTCACACAATGGCTTATTGAATAAATAACTTCCCATGTGAATAAAATATATATCCGTTCGCATAGGCAATATGTTGGCTTCCTAATAGAGGAGACCATTCAAACCAAATAACACACACACACACACACACACAATTTTTACTTCTTCCTGCCACTACTAATGGACGTCATGTAACGTAAAAATTCATTTGGGAGAATCAATTATATACACGTATTGTCTAGTATGTATGAATACAACTGCGAAAGCACACGACTTACAATTGTGTAGTACCTTGATTAATTATGTACATATGTATGTACATGTAACAATGTTTGAACTCAGCAGACCTTGACCACTGTTACTAAATCGCTAAAACCCGTGTGCTTTCATTTAATGTTATACAACGTGTACCAGGCTTTTGAAACATCCGGTATTCGAAATACACCTAATCTTTTAAGGTCAAGATTAGGGCAGACTAATTTAAAATGAATTGAATTTTCTATAGAAGTACGTAAGTCTTCATTTTTTACATTTTCATTTTTTCGTAGTTTCATTCATTCATAGTGTTCTGCCCAAGGGCAGGTCTTTCATTGCAAACCCAGCATTCTCCAGTCTTTCCTATTTTCTGCCTTCCTCTTTGTCTCCTCATATCATCCATATATCTTATTGTCATCTATCATCTGATATCGTCTTTTGTCCCGAACTCTTCTCCCGTTCACCATTCCTTCCCGTGCATCCTTCAGTATCTTCTCAACCAGTGACCCAGCCAATTCCTTTTCCTCTTTGTGGCCAGTTTCAGCATAATTCTTTCTTCATCCACTCTTTCCAACACAGCTTCGTTTCTTATTCTGTCTGTCCATTTCATATCCTCCATTCTTCTTCATATCCACATTTCAAATGCTTATAGTCCCTTCTCTTCACTTCGTCATAATGTCCATGTTTCTGCCCCATACAATGCTACACTCCACACAAAGCACTTAACTAGTCTCTTCCTTAGTTCTTTTTCCAGAGTTCTGCAGAAGATGCTCCTTTTTCTATTAAAAGCTTCCTTTGTCATTGCTATCCTCCTTTTGACTTTCTGGCAACAGCTCATGTTACTCCAGATATAGTTTTTTTCATGATTGTGCCATGGTTTGCAAACACGTCTTTCTTCAAATACGATATCATTGATACCAACTGTAAGTACGATAAAGTTGTTGATTCTACATAACAAAATTTTCTGGTTATCCGAATTTATAAACAGGAATTATTATTATTATTATTATTATTATTATTATTATTATTATTATTATTATTATTATTATTATTATTATTAAAAATCAGTATCTCTTTATCTCCTCTGCCTGCTTACAAATTAGAAAAAATTGAAGTTCAATTATATATGGTGAGCAAATATTACTATAACGCCATTCGGTATAGCCTACTTATTGTCGACTGATAGATTTACAAAAGTTAAGTGTGCTTAAATGCGACAGGCTTATGTCAGTAGATTTACTGGCATGTAAAAGAACTCCTGCGGGACAAAATTCCGGCACATCCGGCGACGCTGATATAACCTCTGCAGTTGCGAGCGTCGTTAAATAAAACATAACATTTTTTTTTCACAAAAACAGACTATTTTTTAACTAGGGGCCACGATAGTAGTGTGCGGAGTGAACGAAAAGCAAGTGCAGTTTTACCGTTGTCATACTGGTGTGTTCGCCGACAGATAAAAAGCTGTTCAGCGGTATATCGAAGTATTGCTCAATCTGCATAAATTTCTGATCTCAACACTTTATCTTACTTTCCATGCATCCTTGATGTAAATTACATGTTAGACAACGTTCAAAGCTTGAGATGCTGTTTGAAATCTGTGATTTAACGGTATAGGATTCCAAGATGATTTAGTAAGAACAGTGAAGGGAATGAATGAAGTATTTCGAAAATCCTGTCCCAGTGACAGTTATGTTCAACTGCATAAATTAAGCTACCATTACAAGATCGTCAGGTTAAACAAAATAATAAGACAAAGCGTTTCCTACGTCACCATGTCATACATGACTTTAACTTCCGGCTCCAATAACAATTCAAGTCCGGGACATGTAACATACAATGGGTGACCCAAACATCGTGAGGGTCATGGTGAAGAGGGACTAATCTGAATTTCGCCCTGACCTGAACTGTAGGCCTATAAAGGATGAGTAAATAGTACGGAACAATGCTTGTAACTTTGTTTCTAATTGTATGAAGAAACTATTTATACAAACGTTGTAAGGTATCAAATAAGAAATATTTTGAACATGTTTCCAAATACTATGCTTTTCATTTATAAAAGATGTGCCAAGGATTCTGTTTTTTAAATGGCACCATGTACTTATTTCCCCATTTTTGGATTCTTCAGGTCTCAGTACATACAAAATCATTTTTTTTTTTTGCATAAACTATTGTTTTTTTTTAATTTTACTTGGTTATTTATCGACGCTGTATCAACTACGAGGTTATTTAGCGTCGATAGATTTGGTGATAGCGAGATGAGGCCGAAGATTCGCCATAGATTACTTGACATTTGCCTTACGGTTGGGGAAAACCTCGGAAAAAAACCCAACCAGGTAATCAGCGAAAGCGGGAATCGAATCCGCGCCCGAGAGCAATTTCGGATCGGCAGGCAAGCGCCTTAACCGACCGAGCTACGCCGATGGCTATTGTTTTTTTTAATTACCTCTTTTGATGACAATGTTTGTGTACTGATTAAAGGGAAATTTTAATGCTTCAGTACACCAATTTGAGGAGGCATTGAATTAAACAATTGCAGACAAAAACTAATTATTAAAATGGATTTGAGGGAGGTGGGATATGATGATAGAGACTGGATTAATCTTACTCAGGATAGGGACCAGTGGCAGGCTTATGTGAGGGTGGCAATGAACCTCCGGGTTCCTTAAAAGCCATTTGTAGGTAAGTAAGTAAGTAAGACAAAAGCTAATAGAAACAAGTGAATGAAGCTAATGAATACAATTTAATAACAATATTAATATTATTTAAATTTATAATTTAAAAAAGACACATTGTAGGATATATACAATTGAAATTTAACTCAATAGTAGTGCAATATACGGATTTTAGAGCAAAATAATCATTAAAATCAAAATTAGCATTGTTGTATTGTATCATAAGTTGATTTCAGTTTACACAAAAAAAGGTGCTCAAAATGGCTCCCATACATAAATCTGTCTTTGAAATTGTTTAATCTTTAACCATTGTTATTCAATTGTTTTTTATTATTGAAAGTTTATTGTTTCAGTCATTGACTTTACTGTTGTGTATGTTTTAGGTGTTAGGGGAGAGTCGGGTAGTATCGGACATCGGGTAACATCGGACAGTAAGTTTCTTTCATCTACCACACGATGGTAGTACTTGATTGACATGGTTACGTTTCTGTGATGTCGCATAGAGAAACGTAACCATGTCATTCAGGTACTACCATATGGTGGTAGATGAAAGAAACGCACTGTCCGATATTACCTGATGTCTGATACTACCCGACTCTCCCCTAACCTTTACATAATAAGTTACAAGACGTATAAACGTTTTCGTTGAACAGTGTCAACATCTTCAGATACGAACAATCAATATTACAATATCAATATTCTCTACGTTTTCTACACATACAGTGCATATATAATGGCATACGGGGATAAAACCTGTTAAAAATTAATATAGTTATAATACACATTAATACTCTAATATTCAAATGTACCTGGTTGAGGTTTTTTCCGGGGTTTTCCCTCAACCCAATATGAGCAAATGCTGGGTAACTTTCGGTGTTGGACTCCGGACTCATTTCACCGGTATTATCACCTTCATCTCATTCAGACGCTAAATAACTTTAGATGTTGATAAAGCGTCGTAAAATAACCTACTAAAAAATATTCAAATGTAGGTGTCCCTAATGTTAACATTTAAAAGTGTACGAATAATGTACAATACATATATTTTTTTTGCAAGTCATCACATGTAAGCTGGATTATTAATGTGATGCTAAAAGTAAGGTTAAAATATAAAAGTGAGCTAAATATATGTTATACTAGCCGTACCCGTGCGCTCGCTGCTCCCGTTATAAATAAATATAAAGTAATTACATAATTAAAATAGGACATTTGATCCAGGGAACATTCGTGTTTGATAGAAGGATAAATCGTTTAATATGTTACTTAATTTAAATTGCATCCAAATAATTAAACTGGGATCATTTTGGTCCAGAGACCACTCATTGGTGCAATGACAATTCCTTTAACATGTTTCTAATTTTTATTACATGCAACCATAGTTTAATGAACATTGACATCATTTAGATTTAATGTGTATACTTTATTTTACTTGTTATAGGTTTCCATTGAATTATGGTAATAACTTAATTTTAACCCTTGTTTTCTACGTATTCAGTAAATGGTGCTTGGCCCACTATGGTTCTGAACCCTTCAAATAACTTAAATTATATTATATAATATTACATTACATATATTATATTATATTATATTATATTATATTATATTATATTATATTATATTATATTATATTATATTATATTATATTATATTATATTATATTATATTATATTATATCAGAAGTTACTGTAATAACATTATAGCATTATGTCCATCTAGATAAACTACACTTTCCAATGGTGAAATAATAATTAATTATATAAATCGGTTAATTTAGCTTCCGATATTACTTCATACAAACACAGAAACATTCTCTGTAGGCTATCTTTCATAGCTTTCGATTGTTGCTGTCCAAGGCCCCTTATAGACGAAGTCATTTTTTTTTTATTTCATCATATGGCCTTAGATGGCAGTTATTTTAATTTTAAAATTCATTTATTTCATTAAATATCAGTCCTATCAAAATTTTTGAAGGAATAAAACTTATCGAAAATTATTTTCAAAGAAACTTTTGTTATGTAACATTTAAAAAAAATTAATAATAAGCGAGATATTTCGATTTATTTAATTCAGGCCCCCATATAACCCTCCTTTTAAATAATGTATTTTGAATGCCATATAGCCTAAAATCTAAGTTACAATGAACATAAATTATATTCCAATTTTCATCGCAATCCGTTCAGCCATTATCGCGTGAAAAGGTAACAAACATACAGACAGACATACATACAAACAAAAATTTCAAAAAAGCTATTTTCGGTCGAAAAAATCGAAAAATCGAAGGAGAATTGGGAGGAAAATTGAAAAGGTACGCAAAACGCGTCCTTGCAAGGGGTTGGGGGCTGTACAAAACTAAATATGTGAGCTCCAAGCCTGTTGGCCACTAGTCTCACTCCGGGTTACGCTGCTCCCCTGAAGGAGCTCTAGAAAATTTTGAAGGGGAAGCCGAAATTGGACGTAACCTCTTAGGTACCACATACGCGAGGGGGGCTGAGATTGATCAATTGATCACGGAACGGGGCGAGGAGGATTTGGCTGGTGTTTGCCGTTAGGATGGCAAGACGCCGTCATCTGTTGTTCGCAGGTTGACAAAGCAGGTGAAGGCCGTCGGAAGAAGCGCCGTGAAATCTAATCTGCAATTTGAGAGGTCCCTGTCCTTTCAATTTGCGACTTATTGAGTGACCTCGTATGTTTAATAGACTATTAATATTATCTGAACTAGGGCATACATCATTTATAATAAGGTGGAATATATATGGGGAAGGGCATATAGGTCCGTGGCCCATTTCTTATAGGGCTCATCCCGACATTTGTCTTACGCCTGAGGAAAACCACGGAATACCTTAGGCGAGATGAGTTGTCTCATGTATAGGAGACTAGCCAATTTGGCTATTATGTAGGAGGTGATTGTTATCATAAGCCTTGTTGATCGTCTCAATTTTGAGACAAGCCATTTGGCTATATGATGGCTCAATTACGAAGAGGGGGGACAGATGTAATTAGTTAATTAATTTAAGTAATTAGGAAGATTAATGGGGATATGAGTGCAGGTCCGTGGCCCATTTCTTTTAGGGCTTTTCGGTTTCAGGGTGGTTAATTATATATGTTAGGACCAATTATTTTTGGAAAATCGAAATTTACCAGAAAAATTTCGGCTACAGATTTATTATTAGTATAGATTATACTATACATGTGAAGATTTGCAATTACAATGTTTTGTTACATGTTTGATTCATATTTCCATATTTTAGTGATGCACAACTTTCCATTATGTATCATAATGTATGCTTTATAGCCTGTCGTAACTGTTTATGCAGGTCATTAAAATGATCTTTATGCCACTATGATGATCTTTATGCCAATATATTGAATTATAGTTGTAAATTGTTGATTTGGTGATGTGTGTTTGTTTTATTGCTGTGCATTCACACTGAAAAATAATTGAAACCGTAAGTTGGTAGCCTAATTTTGATTAATGAATTTAATTCTAATTATTTAATATGTTAAGTGGAACTTACTGATTTCAAATCCAATGCTATATATGTAGTGGTTTGTGTAGCAAGATGTGGGTCGGGTGACTAAGATAACTGGAAGAAATCAAATGTTGAAATTAGGGGAGAGACGGGTAGTATCGGACATCGGGTAATATCGGTCAGTAAGTTTCTTTCATCTACCACACGATGATAGTACCTGATTGACATGGTTACGTTTCTGCGATGTCGCATAGAGAAACGTAACCACGTCATTCAGGTACTACCATATGGTGGTAGATGAAAGAAACGCACTGTCCGATACTACCCGATGTCCGATACTACCCGACTCTCCCCTAATGATTCTAGCATTAATGAAGCAAGTCGTGCAACTGTATCATGTGAGTTTGGCTGAAGGTTAAATTTCGAATTGATGTTGTTTTTATTAGCTTTATTCATTTGTTTATATTAGCTTTTGTTTGCAAAAAGCCTCCTCAAATTGGTGTACTGTAGCATTAAAATTTCTCTTTATTCAGTACATATACATTGTCATCAAGAGAGGTAATTTTTACAAAAAAATAGTTTATAAACGGCAAAAAAATATATAAGATTGTGTACGTACTGAGACGTGAAGAATCCAAAAATTGGTGAAATAAGTACATGGTGTCATTAAAAAAACAGACTGATTGGCACACACTTTATAAATGAAAAGTGTAGTCTTGAAAACATGTTCAAAATATTCCTTCTTTGATACCCTACAACATTTTTATAAATAGTTTCTTCATAAAATTAGTAATAGGAAAGTTAGAAGCGTTGTTCCATAATTTTTACTCACCGCGTATAATACGTGTGTGGTCTTTGACGAGCTGAAAGCTTCACTTCGACGCCAAAAAATGAATCTAAACTTGTCAAGAAAATAAAAGTAAAAAAAAAAAAAATCATGCGAATTTCTATTACATATCTGTGTGATGTCACCATAATCATCGGCAGACTTTGTGTCGCCTAGCAACAAGGTCTGAATATTATAGGTTAAAATAAGTAGTTGAAAGACGACAAGCTACATTTTTAATGACCCTTAGCCTACCATTTGGACCACACCGAAAGATTTTTAGACTTCTACATTTTCTTGTCGGCTGTTTCTCTACATTCGAGCATAGGTCCGTGTAGCTGTCCTTAATGTGTATAAGCCTATATATACTATAACATAAAAACTTTCGCCTCATTTCGCTCTCTTTTCTGCAAACAAGAGAACGATATTAATGTTTGTGTTCATTAAGGCTGAATTTTATGTGTAAAATAAATATTAGAATGAACCTTAAAGGAAACTTGACTTATTTCATTTCACGAAAATGAAAGAAAACACTCCTTTATTTAAGGGTAAACTGTGTGTGTATGTGTGTGTGTGTGTGTGTGTGTGTGTGTGTGTGTGTGTGTGTGTGGCAAACATGTTAAGCACAGACGGTATCGTAAACCAGTACACAACAACTGCAAATGCGCACCATAATCTATACGATCCGAAGTCTTCGCATAAACGCTTGTATTTTACCGCCATTTCAATCAGTTGTTCTCTACCGAACATTAAAACAACAAAAAAAGAACTTCCTGGGCGGCAGGAAACATTTCAACATTTCAGCACAATCTTAAAGCATTGAGGTGGGGATACTATAAAACTTGATACGATTTATTACCACAGAGCTCCTTAGCTCCGGTGTGTAGCTCTGTAAAGGTATACGCGGCCCTTGTGGTGACTTCAGGATTAAACTTGTTCTCATGGCGTGCAATCTAAAGAGGAAGAAGTATTTTAAAACTAAGGAGATATAGTAAATATTTTCAGACGCTTATCTCATATTTATTTTCAAGGAAAAATAAATAATATTTACAAACAATAAAATTTACAGTATTTTCACTTTCTTAGTAGACCTACTGGCGAAGTTTAAGCATAATTATGAAGCACAACATTCTAAAATTTCTCCCGCTATCACTCAAAAAAATACTAGTGGAAACACTAATATTTTGTATTTATTTATATTTATTTATTTTGCTAATAATTGTAAAATTAAATCTAGGGGAGAGTCGGGTAGTATCGGACATCGGGTAGTATCGGACAGTGCGTTTCTTTCATCTACCACCATATGGTAGTACCTGAATGACATGGTTACGTTTCTCTATGCGACATCACAGAAATGTAACCATGTCAATCAGGTACTATCATCGTGTGGTAGATGAAAGAAACTCACTGTCCGATATTACCCGATGTCCGATACTACCTGACTCTCCCCTATATATATATTTGAACTGGTAATTACGGGAAAACGGCTGAACGGATTTTAATAAATGATCCCTCATTTTGAAGCTTGGAACTCGAAGCTTTTCAGAAAAATAGTAGTTTTCAGTGAAATGTCAATTTTTCAACATAATTTTCCTATTTTCCAAAATCCATCTGTCGTCAGTTTTGAGAACTAGCTAAACTAGCTAATTGCATTTCAGAATAAAACAAAACACACACTACAGTAAATAATATTACACGAAGGCAATGATCTACAACAATGAAGAGCTCAAATTAAATTGGTTATTAAAAACTTAACTTACCAAAAATAATTTACAGGTCTGATTCTGTGGGGTGTAATTTTCTGGGTACAGCTGTGTATTGGATATTAAAAAACTACAAAACTTGAGGTGGTTTGATCATATTATTACCATTAGAAATGAAATATTATTGTAGCTAATGCCATGATGTGACTATTTTTCATTAATTATACATATTAATGCTATATTGATGATATGAAAGTGAAATGTTTTGGGGTTATGTAAGTAGATGTAGAGAATAACACTTAAATTAGATTTTGATTTCTATATTTTACTGAGTGGCGTCTATATAGTATATGTTACTGAAAGCTATATAACTTACGTAAGATAATAATATTATTAAAAATCAAATATTTTTATAGTTATTAATCAAGTGGGGTGGGTCTTTTTCATATATTTAATGGCGGTGTGGTGTAAATATTTATATGCGTGGTTCTCTTCAGTATTGGTTCGAGCGAGAGTATGTTTCAATATAATGGAAGAAATAATTTTCAGAATGTCTGGTATTCTTCATTGAAAATAAATTTGAAAAATATTTATTTGAACGTGTAATGAACTTAGTTTGCAGCATTTACTGCACAAGCCACTAGTATAATATAAGCAGATAAAGTTTAGCTCATCCCTGAAAGAGTAGAACTCGTGCTCAGGGACGGATTTCTGAATTGAAATTAAGAAGTATATAATGCAATTTGTCTTATGTCTACTACACAATAAGAATATATAAATGTAAATTTACAATTTTTCATTATTTATAAAATTCATACATAACCTTTTAAATTTAATACTAGAGCTATTAGAATTGACAAGATTAGGATATTTAAATATAAATTTGTTATATATTCTTGGGCCTAAACTACTACTATGATTAAATACTGTAGCAGTGTAGCGTTTTGGTTCAACCGATCTCAAAGTATTCATAGCTTTTGTTTCATAACTATGAGAATACAATTCAAAATTATTTCGATTTTTATGTACGAATTTTATTAATACAATATAATAAATTTGTCTTATTTTAAAAACATTAAAGTCTAAAAACAATTTTTGAGATGAAAAATCAATAGGTTTATGAAGACATATTTCAATTATTTTCTTCTGTAATAAATAGACTTCGTGGAATTGCCACGAGAATCGCAAGGTTTACTGCGCACGCGGTATAGACTGTATGAGAAGGGGGCGTGCAAAGGATGGAGTATGCCTCTAATGTAAACATTGAGCAGTACACTGCAGTTACAATAAAACCTATATCCTGCATTCAAGAAATATAATGCATGATCATTGAAGTAGGAAATGTCTAAACATGTAAATACACAATTATTTTATAGTGAGATATATTAACTCTTAAAATTTAATGTAATATACTCACATCATCCTTGAATATGTGCATTGCAGTAAAGAGTTACGTACATTTTGAGCGATTGCAAAATAACCTCCTCCGATGGTCACTCAAACAATTTTTATAATCAGAATCAATGAACAGAATAGCTTCTAATTGTTCAGAAGGCAATGATTTTACAGCTGCAACAGCGGAACTGTCTGTGCTATCCAATGCATGAATTACCTCCATTATTTTGCCGTAATGTTCTGCATAATAATTAACAGCATCCAACCACGTTACCCAACGGGTCAAGACTGGCTTTCGGGGGAAGGGTATTCCAGGGGCAATTGTTTGGAACAACAACACTCTCATTGTAGTATGTTTGATTGAATTCTTGTCTGCACTGAACAAATGTTAAGCTTTGACTATTCCAACCACAGTAACACAAAAACAAGTGCTTACATAGGTATACACGAGCTGTAGCTGCTCTATCTATTTGGACCGGTCACAACTCTTAACATGAACTGCTTATACTACGAGACCGGGAGGTCGCCCACCTCCTCTATACTACCGTACATCGGCAATCTGATTGCATGCTGCGTGTGGCAATTCAACGAAGTCTAGTAATAAATAAAGTGGATTAAAATTGATTTTAAATAAACTACTTCATCCTATAATTCCATACATAATTACCAATTGAAATGAGGTTAGATTTCTTCCTTAAAAAAAAGTGAAAATGTGTCGAAATTCGGGATTGTGGACGTGAAGTGGCAGATTATTGGAAAGTGAAAGAATGACTTGAAGTATTATCTAACTCTATTCCAAAATTCGTTGATATAAACACATCCATTCCGGAGTAATTAATTTTTCTCCTACAAAAAATGTAATTTTTCAGTAAGTTTTCATAACAGAAAAATTTTTACATAATCCACAGTTTGAAAGATAGATTGGGTTTGCTATAGGCTAAGAAAACTTCATTTTTCACAGTCATTTGGTCCCTCTATAAACATCAGGGGATTTCACATAAGTTTAAGGACAGGATTGAAACATCTCTTTCCAAGGAGTTTTCTTAAACTTCCGGTAGAGTCTGTACAACACTATTCAAATATACATTTATATTTATATTTCTCATCGCTACTTATGAGACAATCTAATACTCTTTTTCATTGTATTCCATTGCATTTGATTGCATTGTGTTTATATAGTACCTGTATATATAAATATGCGATCCTATATATTAACATATTTATTTCTCATATTTGCAGGCTGCAGGGTTAGACCTGAAGGAGAATTTGGCGACGGGGGCGGCGACATGGCCCTACCCTTCCGTCTACCACCCCTACGATGCAGCCGCCTTTGCCGGATACCCATTCAATGGGTAAGTCGATACTTTCTCCTTATTCGTAGATAAGTACAAGGACATGATTTTATTTTTACTAACATTTTTAATATTAACTTGCCTATATCTCTGGATCAACGTCGTTTGCTACCCCCTTCCACGACTGGAGTTCGATGATACTGGCGTAAAATACAAACAAATCACTTTATTAGGAGGGAAGAAAACTAGTTCATCCATTTACGTAAACTAGGAAATATTGCTCTTTTGAGTTTGATCATTTTCATTAGGTTTTTCTTTAATCAAAATACAATACAGTATTAACAATGAGTGTTTTTATTCACGAACTGAGCTGTCCATGTGGACGTATTCATTATGGAGTGTATATTACACTGTCCACAGCACATTAGCGTATAATATAGAGAATGAAGTTAAATTGAAAAATAATCAAAATATGGATATTTAAACACATTTTTTAAAATGGTGGCTATTCATTTCGATACAGTTTTCAGTTCTAGTGTGCATATTATCGCAGTATAGACTATTGTACCAAATCCCAATTACCAATTCTTTCTTCGTACTAGTAACTCATATTGAAATAATTCTGTACCTACTCTATAAAAGAGTACCTTACGTACTGTAAATTCAATCTTCAGTTCTGCCCGATCCGAAAATATAAAATTACTCAGACATGCTATCTACTGTCCGTCCAAGTGGTTATGTCATAGGGTCGTAGAAAAGGGGGAAATCACGTGACAGTTAATTACTTAACGAGGCCTTTTTATTTAAGTTATTTTAAACAGGTGTATAATATTACGTAGACGTCCAATTCCTAACATAAATTAATGTTCTCAGAAAAGTGCTAAGACAGCCCAGCCACTAGCTGGCGAATAAAAGCTGGTGAGGGAAACCGGGATACGACGTAGGCAAATGGACGACAGTACCTGTGCGAAAATGATTCAATATTGAAAGCTCTTTCGTTACTGGAAAACGCGAACATATTTTGGAACGTACTGTTTACTATGACCGTAAGGCTACTGTGAATATATATATATGTGGCTTGGATCTCTTTGAAGGACGGTTGAACTTCTTTAGTAGAAGGGGTGGGAGTTAAGTACATTCAAAAACTCAGGTACAATAAAAATTGAAGTAAAAATAAAATGATGTTTCTGTACATTCCGAGTAGAGGTCGACAATATGAAGATATCCGTGCTATTTCAAGCTGCATTGATTCCATAAATACCATCGATCGAAATATTTAATCGATTAACTATTTGAATTTAATCCAGTAATCGATAGATTAATCGAATATCGAGTTTTGATCGAGTTGAAAATTGTTTTAATATACTGTAATGTTAAATTTAACTTGTGTTCGGTGATAAGCATAAGTATTAAATGTTGTATATCTGTATATATTGTATCGTTATATTACAAAACAACTATTTTAATTGCTTACGAACATATTTATTATGAGGCTTATAATTTATTGTGTCAATTTCTCCGGGAATTTTTGAGACAAACATAAATAACAAAAAGTATGAAGACTCACCTAGTTAATACTATTTCATCCACGATTTTTAAACATGTGAGTGCATTCACATGCTCAGAATTAAGTGCCGCTCTACGTTTAGTAACAATGTTTCCTGCATCACTGAACACGAAAAAACTTTTTTTCTGTCAAGCACTTCTCCACGATCGTTCAATTTCAATCCAAACGTTTCACCGACTTTACCTTTCAAATTCTCATATGACATAATGAAGTTTATACTTTTCACTAACCACAGAAAAATGATTTTTTTTCTTTATCAAACTAAACACACAACCTTCATAGACAAACTTAGTACAGAAAGTGCAACTGCAAAAGTACAGCGGTCGAAACAGAAGACTGGCCCCTATTGTAATCGAATTACCAAATTTTAGAAAGAGAAGAAGATAGTTACGCTCTCACTTTCACACAGTGTAGACATGGCTATTTTATAAGGGATGAGGGGGACGAATCCCAGAAAAGTATGTATTGCATATGCTAGGAAGATGAGCTGACAACAAGGTGGAAGTTTTCTTGGAAAACCATAAAACTTAATAAGGGTTTCGCATTGTATTTCATCTTTCAATAGAGATAGACTGTCCTCATATCTCCATCTCTTTCTGAAGTGTTTGTGCAAAGATTTTTCCTACGCTACCTGGTTTACAGTTAGAAAATAACACTACTATTGTGCTTTTAAGAAAGAAATTTCAGAGAGAGAAGTATTGTCGGAATTTTTAGTATGAGTTTGTATTAACAAAATAATAATTAATATCAACTACAACCGATTAATTTTAATCGACTAGATTATTCGATTAAATATTTTGATCGATTAGGCTAATCTTACAACAGAAATTGATCGATTAATCGATTAAATCCGACAACACTAATAAAAGCACATTTAAACTGACAGAGAAAAGCATTGTTTAATCTCTGGATTATCTAGTTTCTGAAGTTTTCTATCAGTGAAAAATATGAGAGATTGTATTTTATGTTCGGAATTGGACGTGTGCATAAAATTAGAATTTTTAAAAATTAAATCGAACCGGTCGTAGCGTATAGATAAGGAGCAATTTTAATGTTCTGTGAACAACTGAAGCACGATTTCATAAAACGACAACGATAGGGATGTTCGTCTGTTTATATTTTATACAGGATGTATCACAATTTATAGCGTAAACTGAAACTGTTTAAGGACAGATGTAGGTCCAAAACATTGTATATAGCGTATGCCAACATTATCCGTATATTTTGAAAGCCAATACTGGTATACAGGATCAAAATGGCGACTACAGTAACAATGTCTAGATTTTTTTCTCCTAATATGGTAGCTACTGATACTATCACTACTACTACTACTACTACTACTACTACTACTACTACTACTACTACTACTACTACTACTACTAATAATAATAATAATAATAATAATAATAAATAATAATAATAATAATACTACTACAGCTACTACTTACTTACTTACTTACTTATTTACTTACTTACTTACTTACTTACTTACTTACTTACTTACTTACTTACTTACTGGCTTTTAAGGAACCCAAAGGTTCATTGCCGCCCTCACATAAGCCCATTGGTCCCTATCCTGAGCAAGATTAATCCAGTCTCTATCATCATATCCCACCTCCCTCAAATCCATTTTAATATTATCCTCCCATCTACGTCTCGGCCTTTTCAAAGGTCTTTTTCTCTCCGGCCTCCCAACTCTCACTCTATATGCATTTCTGGATTCGCCCATACGTGCTACATGCCCAGCCCATCTCAAACGTCTGGATTTAATGTTCCTAATTATGTCAGGTGAAGAATACAATGCGTTCAGTTCTGCGTTGTGTAACTTTCTCCATTCTCCTGTAACCTTATTCCTCTTAGCCCCAAATATTTACCTAAGAACCTTATTCTCATACACCCTTAATCTCTGTTCCTCTCTCAAATTGAGAGCCCAAGTTTCACAGCCATACAGATCAACCGGTAATATAACTGTTTCATAAGTTCTAACTTTCAGATTTTTTAACAGCAGACTAGATGACAAAAGCTTCTCAACCGAATAATAACAGGCATTTCCCATATTTATTCTGCGTTTAATTTCCTCCCGAGTGTCGTTTATATTTGTTACTGTTGCTCCAAGATATTTGAATTTTTCCACCTCTTCGAAGGATAAATCTCCAATTTTTATAGTTCCATTTCGTACAATATTCTGGTCACGAGACATAATCATATACTTGGTGCTACTGCCACTACTACTATTTTCTCTCCACATCTATTACTACTACTACTACTACTACTACTATTTTCTCTCCTCATCTATTACTACTACTACTACTACTACTACTACTACTATTACTATTTTCTCTCCTCATCTATTACTACTACTACTACTACTACTACTATTTTCTCTCCTCATGTATTACTACTACTACTACTACTACTATTACTACTACTATTTTCTCTCCTCATCTATTACTACTACTACTACTACTATTTTCTCTCCTCATCTATTACTACTACTACTACTATTACTATTTTCTCTCCTCATCTATTACTACTACTACTACTACTATTTTCTCTCCTCATGTATTACTACTATTACTACTACTACTATAACTACTACTATTTTCTCTCCTCATCTATTACTACTACTACTACTATTTTCTCTCCACATCTATTACTACTACTACTACTACTACTACTACTACTACTACTACTATTTTCTCTCCTCATCTATTACTACTACTACTACTACTATTACTATTTTCTCTCCTCATCTATTACTACTACTACTACTACTACTACTATTTTCTCTCCTCATGTATTAATACTACTACTACTACTATTACTACTACTATTTTCTCTCCTCATCTATTACTACTACTACTAGTACTACTATTTTCTCTCATCTATTACTACTACTACTACTACTTTCTCTCATCTATTACTACTACTACTATTTTCTCTCCTCATCTATTACTACTACTACTACTACTATTTTCTTTCCTCATCTATTACTACTACTACTATTATTTTCTCTCCTCATCTATTACTACTACTACTACTACTACTACTACTATTTTCTCTCCTCATCTATTACTACTACTACTATTTTCTCTCATCTATTACTACTACTACTATTATTTTCTCTCCTCATCTATTACTACTACTACTACTACTATTTTCTCTCCTCATCTATTACTACTACTACTACTACTAGTACTATTTTCTCTCCTCATCTATTACTACTACTACTACTATTTTCTCTCCACATCTATTACTACTACTACTACTACTATTTTCTCTCCTCATCTATTACTACTACTACTATTTTGTCTCATCTATTACTACTACTACTACTACTACTTTCTCTCATCTATTTCTACTACTAGTATTTTCTCTCCTCATCTATTACTACTACTACTACTACTACCACTACTATTTTCTCTCCTCATGTATTACTACTACTACTACTACTACTACTACTACTATTACTACTACTACTATTTTCTCTCCTCATCTATTACTACTACTACTACTACTATTTTCTCTCCTCATCTATTACTACTACTACTATTATTTTCTCTCCTCATCTATTACTACTACTACTACTAATATTTTCTCTCCTCATCTATTACTACTACTACTATTTTCTCTCCTCATCTATTACTACTACTACTATTATGTTCTCTCCTCATCTATTACTACTACTACTACTACTACTACTGCTACTACTTTCTCTCCTCATCTATTACTACTACTACTACTACTACTATTTTCTCTCCTCATCTATTACTACTACTACTACTATTTTCTCTCCTCATCTATTACTACTACTACTATTTTCTCTCCTCATCTATTACTACTACTACTATTATGTTCTCTCCTCATCTATTACTACTACTACTACTACTACTACTACTATTTTCTCTCCTCATCTATTACTACTACTACTATTTTCTCTCCTCATCTATTACTACTACTACTATTATGTTCTCTCCTCATCTATTACTACTACTACTATTTTCTCTCCTCATCTATTACTACTACTACTATTATGTTCTCTCCTCATCTATTACTACTACTACTACTACTACTACTACTACTACTACTACTACTTTTCTCTCCTCTTCTACTACTACTACTACTACTACTATTTTCTCTCCTCATCTCTTACTACTACTACTACTATTTTCTCTCATCTATTACTACTACTACTACTACTACTACTTCCATTATTACTACAGCTACTACACTGATAACGAAAAAAGCAGTGCTCTAAGCAAGATTGGAACCGAAGACTGAGGCCTTCACGCTGAATTAAAGTACTCGGTAACTGTGCTTATGTTATTGACGGTCAATTTTTGTGGACTGTGAGTAAATCTTATCAGTAGGTATACTTTTGTTTCTTTATGTGGTTACATTTCACAACATACTATAGGCTACGCCATTATTCTAAACGTGAACGTGATCTCAGAGTTTAATATTACACCACGCAATGCAGCCAGATTGCGATGTCGGACGCCAACACTGCTGTTTGGCGGTTCTACGTGCAGTTTGATGCAAGCAGTCCTGCAGATACCAAGTGTGGAGTAGCGGACCAGCGAACATATCCAGCCGGGTTACTGATCATTCTCTGTTGCTATAATATTGAAAGTATTTACAAGTCCGCGAAAAAAAAAAAAAAATTGGCGGTGAAATCTTGATTCGGAAGAGTGTGACTTCGATTAAATTATGAACAGTTTATCAATAACTCTTCATCCATTAGTATTGCTAAAGGAGGTTATTCTTTTTCTGTTTTCAATTGAGGCGTTTAGAAGCAAAGGGGTGTAAGTGACATTTCTAAAAAAATTATTCGAATGCATCCAGGGCTAACTAAAGCATTTAAAATTTCAGTGGTAAAGGGATATATTTTTTAACCACATCACACGTTATCATTTTAAATTAAAACTTCACGGAATTTACAAAAGCTTAGTAAAGTTAGATCAGCTGCTTGTCTATGCGTGAATATGTTAGGAGAAAATCCACAAACGATTAGGGAAAATACGAGAATTTTACTTGAAGCAAGTAAAGAGATATGTTTGGAAGTAAATCCCGAAAAGACAAAACATATATGATTACGTCTCGTGACGAGAATATTGTACTAAACAGACATATAAAAATTGGAAATTTATCCTTTGAAGAGGTGGCCTACTGTACCGCCACTTATGCAGTGAGCGCCAGACATTTGAACTTCCACCGTAAAAGGATTTATTTTTATTGGGTTATTTTACGACGCTGTATCAACATCTAGGTTATTTAGCGTCTGAATGATATGAAGGTGATAATGCCGGTGAAATCAGTCCGGGGACCAGCACCGAAAGTTACCCAGCATTTGCTCGTATTGGGTTGAGGGAAAACCCCGGAAAAAACCTCAACCAGGTAACTTGCCCCGACCGGGATTCGAACCCGGGCCACCTGGTTTCGCAGCCAGACGCGCTGACCGTTACTCCACAGGTGTGGACGCCGTACAAGGAGGATCTTACATTTTTTTATGAAATAAAACAAAAGAAACCGTTAAAAACTCTGGATTTATACGACAAACTCGAGGAGAATATTTGATTAGTAAAACTTAAAAGAGACTGTATTCCGATAACCGTTTTAAAAATCATAGAAATCACCTGAAAAAATGTAAAAGGAAGGACTTCAGAGTTATAAAATTGAGAGGTAAAATTAAAAACAGTTGTTTAATAGTGCAATTAGCAGGAGAGAGATTAAATGTGGAATAAACAGATTTTCGTTTTTGAATATAAATATTATGCATTCATATTTCAGTGTGTTCGTCTGTTGAGAGAAATTAGTTACCAAAAGAGCATATGCAGGCCTAAATCTGCTGAAGATTATTATTTTAAACTGATTATTATTACGAGGTTCTGGCCAGGAAAGTTTCAGTGTAACTGAAGTGTTCCACTTCTTAATTTATCCTGCACGAAATATTGAAATGCATAAGAAATCAAAGGAAACAACTAATTTAAGCGATGCTAGAGTGATCTTAAGGAGTAGAGTAAACTACAGGAGTATATTAAACTTGTAAGGCCTAAATAAATTAACAATCAAACTAAAAACAGACCATTACAATGGCAAAAGAGCAAATTTAAATTATGAATAATGTAGGATTTCTGTAATTTTGGTAAAGATCTCTTGGGAATAAAATTAAGAATGCTATGATTTCAATAAGAACCCTTATTGTGACAAAGAAAGTTACTTAACGGAGTTTTTTTAGAATTACAGGATGGAAGAATAATCAAAATCCCCAAGAAACCGTTAATAAATGAAAATAGTAATATACGTTACAAGAGCGGTATGTTGACGTTTTCATGGTCGAGCAAAAGATTGAAAAAGCGAAACGTAGTTGAGCTTTTTTAATTTCCGAGAACATGAAAACAAACATACCGCTCGTGTACCGTACATTATTTTGTGCGAAGATCGTTTATTACATACCTGAAAGACGAATTTATAATTAGTTGCAATGAAATCTCCATGTTGGTTTCTGTTTAATGACGCCAACTTCGGAAAACCAAAATATCTTTCTTCAACATTGTTGCTATAAATGTTTTCTGTGTTTACTATACTCCAGCAGGCCGTGATATACGTCTGTCATTTTTTCCCCCCGTCTATAAATGCGAACTTAAAACAAACGGTAAGGTTATGTAATGATTTATTTTTCATTTTAATATTTTAACAATATTATTTATATAACATATTGCAGTAATAACATAATCTTGTTGATTTTTTCACGGCTTCCTTAATGTTACTTGTATCAGGAATGCAATAAGTTTCGTGGAGTAGTAGACTTTACTTAATTTTTGCAAATATTTAAAAACAATAATTAACATTGCAATTTAGGTGAAATTGCAGTGGTAAGTTTCCAATTTATAATTATTACTATGTTAAACGTCTCTAAAAATAATATGTTAAAAGCATAAAGCAGTAAAATGAATGTCGCGCTTAAGCGGTAAGAAGAGAGAAATTGTTATGTGTGTTAGGTTGGGAATACTGAATGTGGTATTTCACACTTACCGCGTATTGGTTCTGTGCGGAAAACAAGCAAATACGCACGATCTCGCACAAACAATTTTACACTCTTAAGATAACAATGACTCAAGCGATAGGATACCATTAGGAATGCAAAAAACTTTGTAGTTGCCGTTATTTTGGTAACAATGGTTTCGAAGTGAAATAAACGACGATAGAACTTCAGCCAGAAGTGTGGTTAGGAATAAATAAAATTATTATTATACCAAAATATTTTCAATTTACAGGATAAATTAAAATTCAAACCCACATCAGGAAGTTACAAAATTAAAAAGTGGTGTCAAATTTTTAAGATAGAAAAGAAATTAAATTTTAAGAATCTGTTAAAAAGCAAGCAATTCTGTAATTTCTGTAATTTTAGGTAACAATTTCTTACAATTAATTAATTGACGCCAATATTTTCATTCAGAAGCTTACATGTGACAGACCATCAGAATATTTTAGAATTGTAAAATGATGTAGAATCAACCATAAACAAAATCGATACAAAATGAAGGATGCGTCTTAATTTATTAGGATGGAAAGGAAGCAAAATATAAGAAAATGTAATAATGTAAGAAAATCTTTAATTCCTGTAACAAGCGCTTAGAAATGGAATAGGCTATAATTTACTTCGCTAGAATTCTAGTCAAAAATCATGTCACGATAGAGTAAAAATATTACAAGAGTATTTTCGAATTTTGTGTTTAGAAAAGAATCAAACCAGCGAGAAATAATTACAATATCAAACTCAAAGAATGGAAAAGGAATTAAAAGTATCAGGCATGAAAGAAAAACACTTTAACTTCGGTAACGCTGGTCAAAAGTCTTTAAAGTAAAATAAGTCGCTAGAATTCCAATCAGAAGTGTTTTTGAGATAACTAGAAATAAATGCAATATGAGCCTACACATTTTCAAAGTGGAATAAGTATCTAATCCTCTGGAAACCGTTTAAAAGGAATCTTACTGTTAGACATTTAAATTGATATAAGATATGAAAAAAATGTCAGAAATCGAAGAAATTTTTAATATCTGTAATTGTGCAAACAATAATACTTTGAAAGTGAAATAAACGGTGCTAAATTGAAGTCAGAAACATTTTTGAGATAACAACATCGACATTATCACTATCAATAGATCTAAATGCGAATTCGACATCATTGATCCAACTGTCCGCTTTGAAACCAGAATTGGGCAACCTCAAGAAGTTGACTAAGAAGAGAAGTCCATATTTGAGACCACAATACTCCCTTTTTTAAGAATATTGAAACATCCATTAAATGCCTGTTACAGATCTATTCTTTGGTTCTAAGGGAACAATTCCAAAAGTTTTTGTTATATAGAGAAATACATACAAAATAGGGGAAGAACTACCGGTACAATATCAAATAGCTGTCATAATTATTAAATACTCTGTGGAAATTTTCAGAAATAATCTATATGGAACTTCTATATAAAACAAAATGAATTGTACGTCAATTTGTTATATTATTATTGTCCTTTATAGATTTTTTATAATTTATTTTGTTTGGAAATTGTTAATTTACAAGGCCCGGCGCAATTTTATAATTTATTTTACGCATTATAGGAAATTTATGTTATTACGGAACATTATTTTCTTCTTAAATCATGTATTCATATTATATCGACGGCTCAGTTCAAAACGGAAACAACTCAAATTTTAAAGTTTTGAAAAACTTGCATTTTGAAGCTTAATGTTGCTATGAAAAATCAAAGGATCGCTGAAATTACTTCAAATTCTGTTAGTGATGTTCTGTAGACCTATGTAGTGCCTGCTATAAATTTCAGATTATAGTGTGTTAATTGAATTTTTCACAGCAACATAAAACCTTGAGGGTGAGGTTTCTCAAAACTTTAAAATTTTAGTTGTTTTCCTTTTCAACGGGGCCGTCGATATATTGTTTAATTTTTTATTTATTTATTTCTTCCTGTAACCACTACAGGTTGCCATTGACAAAGAGTACCATGATACAATAAATAGAGTAAATGCCTTGAGGCTTAGTGATACATTGTTGTTAGAGTGAAAAATAACAATTTGAAATATTTTGAGACATGATAATAAACGAAGTAACGTCAAGAAGATGCTAATTATATGTATGATCCATACTGAAAATAGCTATTGATCCTTTGAGTGTCGCAATTGTTAGATCTCTTAAAATATCTTCATGCAAGCCAAAAGATTTACAGAAGTCGACTAGGAACCGGGGTATGGTCCCACGGGCTCCTATCATTAGTCCCGTAATGACGATGGATTCCAGATGGTATTTGTCATAAAAACTGATGGAAGGTTCATATATATTCCTTTTTTCCTCGTGTACTTCTTCTGGCTAGTGTTCATGCGATTCGAATCTCACAGTAGAGTCTATGATGTAACCTTCAAGAGAGGGAGGTTTAAATGTAATTATATCAATTCTTCGATTACTGCCCTCACTGGATATGCCGTGTACTTCTTCATATACTGAATAACCTTTGTTCCTTAAGGCAGTTGCTATTGTAGATCTTACTGTATGATGCAGCGTATTTCGTAGTTCACTGTGTGTATATTTTGTAAATTCTAATACGAATTAGATTGTCTAATAATAATAATAATAGACATAATAATAATAATAATAATAATAATAATAATAATAATAATAATAATAATAATAATAATAATAATTCTGTTCGGAGACTTGAAAGCACATAAATGTCCTACTAATCGGTTGCTAACCGAGGAGTAGTAAGTTCAGTGGTGGAGTCTTTTTGCTACAAATGAAGACGAGCTGCAATACTCAATACATCACCTGAATATAATAGCACAAAATTTCAATATGAAAATTTCCCCAAACAAAACAAAAATTATGGCGTTCAAGGTAAACAGCCAGTTAGGAGTAAAATTTGCATTGGAACCCATACATTAGAACACGTAAACTCATTTAAAATTTAAGTTATAATTTGACATATTTACCTGTTACTGATTTACTTACTTACTTACTTTACTTACTTACTTTACTTACTTACTTACTTACTTACTTACTTACTTACTTCACTACTTACTTACTTACCACTTACTCACTTACTTACTTCACTTACTTACCTTTACTTTACTTACTTACTTACTTACTTACTTACTTACTTACTTACTTACTTACTTACTTACTTACTTACTTACTGCCTTTTAAGGAACCCGGAGGTTCATTGCCGCCCTCACATACTGAAAATATTCAACATTTTAATGGAACCTTAAGAACCATCAACCAGGTTTTCACAACCACGAAAACCCAAAAACATACCAGGTTAAAAGCATATAAAGTTCTAGCAAGACGTGTCCTCATGTATGGTAGTGAGGCCTGGACTGTCCGAAACTCAGATGCTCAACGCCTAACAACTGCGGAAATGAGATTTCTAAGGAGGACTGCCGGCTACAGCTTGCTTGACCACAAAGGAATGAACTAATTACAAAAGAATTGAAAATTACACCTATTTATGAACATATCAACCATTATAGACAAAAATGGCTTAACCATGTCAATAGAATGGACCGTTCCAGACTCCCAAGACAAATTCTCCGCTATATACCACATGGAAGACGATCTTTGGGACGCCCCTGTAAAGATGGACGGAGACCGTAACAGGCCACTAGGCCTAATACCTGCAAGGACGATGATGATGATGAATAATAATGATAATAATAATAATAATAATAATAATAATAATAATAATAATAATAATAATAATTAAATTTAAATAAAGTATTAAAATAATTAGAGATTCTTCAAATTAAAAAGGAATAAACATTAAAGTTAACATCAGAATTTAAGAGAACTGTAAACAAGGGAAGAAATTTTGTAATTTTCGTAATTTTATTAACAGTTGATTGAAATTTAAATAAACCTAGTTAGAAATCTTCCTGTTGTGAAGTAAGAAGTTACTATACTGTTTTTGATTTTATAGCAAGGAAGGAACAAACACAAAACAATTGAATCGGTTATTGTTGAAAGGAACTAAATCCACTTTTTAATGTTTTGAGGTAATCGAAAAAAACTGTTTTGTGGATAATCTATCGAAGATTAAACCAAAATATATTGTACACATATAATTCATGTGTGCAATATATTTTGGTTTAATCTTCGATAGATTATTCACAAATCAGTTTTGTTTTTCGATTATCTCAAAACTTTAAAAGGTGGACTTAGTTCCTTTCAACAATAACCGATTCAATTGCAAAATTAAAACCATCTTATACTTTTATGACGGAAAAAGAATAAGTTCTAAGAAGCCAGGAAGAACAGAAGAAACTCTGGTAATAATTTTAGTAAAAATGACTTGGAAGTGGAATAAACAGCGCTAGGACTTCAGTCGGAAGTGTTGTTGCTGTGGACGCCGGCGAGTAAATAGCTGGCCCGTGTTTCCACCGCGCCCGGGAAGCAGGCAGGCTCGCCGTGACCGCCACACATTATCGGAGATTCCCTCCTGGAAGCAGGCGCTAAATAATAAAGCAGAGGAGGGCTCGACGAAGAAGAACCGCTCGGTCTCGCCACAACCCCCGCCGGCTGCCGCTAAGTCCGCGGACAAATTCTGCCGTACATCCTGCAGAAGATGCAACGGCACATCTTCCAGTTCAAGCAATACCGTGTTTGTATCGTTAAATTGCTTGAATATACGGTAACGGAAACAAATTCTAAAACACAAGATTAAGCAATTAATTTCACAATGAAATATTGAACTTTAATTATATTCGAGAAGAAGAACTCTGAGAGAAAATCTATAACTGAAATTTCCAAAATTATACGGTACATACTTAAAGAATCATTATTTTGTTCACGTAGCCTATATAGAGTGACAGAAACTAATTTTAACTCTGTAAATAAATTAATTAATGCTGCACAAACTCTAGAGGAAAACCTATAACTGAAATTTCCAAAATTATTCATACCTAATTGTTATTTAGTTCACGTAGCCTATATAGAGGAACAGAAACAAGTTTTAACTCTATTAATTAATTAATGTTGCACAAACTCTAGAGGAAAATCTATAACTGAAATTTCCAAAATGATCCATATTTAATCGTTATTTTGTTCACGTAGTCTATATAGAGCAATAGAAACAAGTTTTCACCCTATAAATAAATAAATTAATGTTGCACAAACACTAGAAAATCTATAACTGAAAAAAATTATTCTATAACTTATTTTGAAATTTCCAAAAATTATTCATACTTAATCGTTATTTTGTTTTTTTTACATAGCCTATATAGAGCAACAGAAACAAGTTTTCACTCTATAAATAAATTAATTAATGTTGCACAAACGCTAGAGGAAAATCTGTAACTGAAATTTCCAAAATGATTCATATTTAATCGTTATTTTGTTCACGTAGTCTATATAGAGCAATAGAAACAAGTTTTCACTCTATAAATAAATAAATTAATGTTGCACAAACACTAGAGGAAAATCTATAACTGAAATTTCCAAAATTATTCATACTTAATCGTTATTTTGTTCAAGTAGCCTATATAGAGCAATAGAAATGACTTTTCACTCTATAAATGAATTAATTAATGTTGTACAAACCGTAGAGGAAAATCTATAACTGAAATTTCCAAAATTATTCATACTTAATCGTTTTTTAGTTCACGTAGCCTATATAGAGCAACAGAAACAAGTTTTCACTCTATAAATATATTAATTAATGTTACACAAACTCTAGAGGATAATCTATTACTGAAATTTCCAAAATTATTCATATTTGATCGCAATTTTGTTCACATAGCCTATATAGAGCAACAGAAACAAGTTTTCACTCTATAAATAAATTAATTAATTGTTACACTAACTCTAGAGGAAAATCTATAACTGAAATTTCCAAAATTATTCATACTTAATCGTTATTTAGTTCACGTAGCCTATAGAGTGACAGAAACAAGTTTTAACTCTGTAAATAAATTAATTAACGTTACACAAACTCTAGAGGAAAATCTATAATTGAATTTCCAAAATTATTCATACTTAATCGTTATTTTGTTCGCGTAGCTTATATAGAGTAACAGAAACAAGTTTTCATTCTATAAATAAATTAATTAATATTGTACAAACTCTAGAGGAAAATCTATAACTGAAATTTCCAAAATTATTCTTGCTTAAAGAATCGTTATTTTGTTCAAGTAGCCTATATAGAGTGACAGAAACAAGTTTTCACTCTATAAATAAATTAATGTTACACAAACTGTAGAGAAAAATCTATAACTGAAATTTCCAAAATTATTCATACTTAATCGTTATTTTGTTCTCGTAGCCTATATAGAGCAACAGAAACAAGTTTTATTCTATAAATAAATAATGTTGCATAAACTCTAGAGGAAAATCTATAACTGAAATTTCCAAAATCATTCATACTTAAAGAACAGTTATTTTGTTCACGTAGCCTATATAGAGTGACAGAAACAAGTTTTAACTCTATAAATAAATTAATTAATACTCCACAAACTCTAGAGGAAAATCTGTAACTGAAATTTTCAAAATTATTCATACTTAAACGCTATTTTGTTCATTTAACCTATATAGAGCAACAGAAACTATTTTTCACTCTAGAAATAAACTAAGATATTTTAAAGCAAAAATAAAATTCCTTTATAAAATGAACTTACTAAGGAATCTGAAACAATTTCTTTGACCTGTGATAATTGCATCCGTTAGAATGCAAAAATTTAACAAAACATCTCACAGTGCAAAGTTAAAACCACGCATTGATTGTAAATTAATATATTAAAAATAAAATAATAATTCTGTATTTTATAGATCTAACCCAATCAACGAATGTCACAATAAAATAATTACTTTTTGCCAATTATAAAAAATTTCAGAAGAAAAAGTTACGTCTTAAACAACTGAAGATTGAACATAAAACATTCTGTAAGTGCCGAAGAGAAAAGCTTCGGAAAGTAGGGCTCTCACTGTGCAACTATAATGTAGGCCTAATATAATACATATTGCATATCTATGGGAGAAGCTAGATTATAAATAAAATTAAAATGGGAACTGTTATCTTTTTCTAGTAGATTGAGCCAGGAGTATAGGCTATTCTTTGGAAAAACTAAATTTCAAAGATATTGCTACTTACAGCCTTTTTATGTCTAGTCTTTAGTTTTCATAATTCTAAAAGTATTCATTCATATTATTAAAAGAGTATCGATATTTTTCTTGAACTATAGACCTATAGTTTGAAGAAAGAAATGCTTTCATTCCGGAATTAAATAAGCGTTTTTGAAAGTAAGGGATTTAAAACCAAACAAATAAGAAAGGATATTAGTTCTTTATAAAATATTTTTTTCGGCGACGAAATCATTGTACATAATCTTTAATAACTGTACCGTACAGCCTGCAGAATATTCGAAAATTCTTCTTCCAGTTGAAGTTATAATGTATTCTCTGACGAATTAAAGAGAAAATTATAAGACTAAAGGACTAGATCAAACCAAACGAATTCCATAATAAAACGATGGAATTAAAGTTGCAAGACATCCTACAAATGAGAAAGTTATAATTCTGAATTAGTTTAACTTACCTAGGTCTATATGCACAGACAATTATTTATTCGCTTTTTTTTAAGGTTTGTATCATATATTTGTTTAGGTATAATGAAATCAATAGGCTTTCACTATAAGAATAAGTAGGTACTGCAGATAGTCTATTTTATAAATTGATCAGTCTGAAATCAAGAAACAAGTTTCCTTGTATCAATATATAGAATTATAGGAACTAAATTTATTAATTACATCATACAAACCACAGAAACTTCGGCTGAATATCTTAAAATCTAAACATCACGGTATTTTTTTTTTCGAATTTAAAGTTAACGGAAACATTTCATATAATTTATAGGCTTAAATTAAGCAACCCATATTTACAACTACGTAAGTGAAATTTAACACAAACGAGAAAAACTGTTCAAGTACAATTATTCTAAATAAATTTACAGCTTTCTCAAAAGACATTATAATACGAAAGCGCTAAAAGCAAATGGATTTAAAGAGACCGGATAGTGATCCCTGTACGACTAAAGCATTTTAATACAAAAGTTTAGTTGAATATATCTAGGCTTTTAGTGTTCAGAATGGAATAAAAAGTGTCATGGTTATACAGTAAATCATTCTTAATTCAGTGATGTAACAGGCAACTAATTAGTTTCTTATCCAAGTGCGAAAAAACGCCTTACTTGATAACCTGTTTTCCCACTTTCCTAAACGCAGGCCTACATTAAACTTTAAGTGCACATTACTTGCTACAATCTTTACTCATATCCATTGTATTTTTTTACGTTTGACAAGTAATGTTTATTGTAAATTCTAAACCGATATTTAGTTAAATATTCCACCAGAGTGAAGCAGAAAAAATATTATTCTTTTATTAACAATTTCTACTTTTTTCAATTCATACATATTTCTATTTTCTCATGTCATGTGTTTGATATTCATAAACCCGTAGGTCTACTTTGTAGAACATGGGCCGCAGAAGACACTGTAAAATTTTCATGCAAATTAATTCAATAGTTTCAGAGAAAAATGCACCAAAGTGTGAAAATTCTTAACTTATGGAAAACTGCATTAAAACGTACGTATTAATTACATGCACCTCTATATTAAGAGACACCATTTAAAGTGTTTATGTGCAGAGATACCCCTACTGTTTATATCGTTGCACTAGTAAAAAGCAAGTTTAGTATCTATTATTTTTTAAACACAAAATAGAAAAATTTGATTTTCATCCGTAACCACCACCCGCTCCCTTAACTGCTTAGGGTACCAATTATCACATGAATTTGAAAATTATTTTCAGAAAAACGAATTACATATCAAGAAATATTGGGCATATTGAACAAAATTTTCAAACCTAATCAGATTTTAAAATAATAAGACTACAAGTACACAACACTTTAACAGTTCTAACTTTCCTGTATGGTTAGGAAAATTCGACAAATAGAAAACAAGATTTAACTAAGTTAAATACAGCAAATATTTCATTTATAAAGTCAAAATTCTTTAGACAGGGTACGAGTCTACTTAATCGATGGAACAGTTTACTTGATTTTTATATACTGAAGGATAACTTATTAGGTGTAAAAGTATCAAATTTAACTCTAATTTATCTTCTCTCGTTGCACGGATATTTAAAAACGTTTACTATACATTTACAGCGTTGATTTCTGCAGTGCGTAGAGGCTACGTACCAAATTTAAAAAAACAACTGAATAGACTATATTAAACGATATGAGAAATCAAGAAATTGTACAGGAAACAGAAATTACGTCTATTTTAAAAAAAAAGTCAGATATTACAAGCAAACCTTTATACAACATAGAGACCTCTTAAGTGCGAATGAGAACTGAATCTCTCTACAAACTTTAAATTTACGTGTAAATGCCCATTATTTAGTTTTGTGTGCCGATACGGATCGCATGGCCTATAATCGTGAAGGATGATAATAGTACATTATGAAACGAGCCTATAATGATAGTAATTAAGACGCGAGTATGTTTGTTTATGAAACGAGCGCAAGCGAGTTTCATAAGTTTTATATGAGCGTCTTAATTACCATTATAGGCAAGTTTCATACGACTTTTATTTTGCTCGACCATATTTCTAACTTGAAATTATTCAAAGTATTCATATTATTCTTATCTGACTGAGGCGCGGAACTGACCTGTATAGCTTCTGCAGAGTGTAAAATCATTTTATTCAATACCTCGTAAATTGTGAGATGTGCGCACACGCGAAAGTATTGATTTTTTCCGAGAAACAAATGTCGACATTGACCTTGATATAATCTATAGAGTAAAATATACATTAATCTTGATATAACCTTAAAATTGAATTAGACATTGTAAAACGAGATGACAAATTGAATTTATTTGAATATTATTTACAATTAACGCTAATTATTATAGTAACAGGACTGACTTTATTTCAAATATACGTGATTTATTGTGCAATTGGTGAAATGAATAATCGATACTTGCGCTTTCATATTACTACAATTGTATTTTCTGATTGGTGGAACACCTGAACTTTAATGAATAGGTGTACTTTAATGAGATCCATTAAAGGGCTGCTACCAGGTGTATAATTACTACATTTCGGCGTGGTCGAGCATAAAGAAATTTTCGATACATTTTAATAGAGAATTATTTTACCTTTCTCTTAAAGTTCAGAAGCTATTCAAAAACAATTATAAATGATTTACAATAATGGAGAAAATGGTGTAATAAAATATGTATACTGTATTGGAGAAAATTGACCTCATTTACAACCAATTTGTTACCAGACTTGCAGGATCTGCAGAATATTGAACTCCAGTTACTTTTGTTTAGAAGTACTGGAATGATTTACCTACGGGTATGCCGAACATTGTTTAAAAGCAGGGCTTAAATTCTCGATGTAGTTTTAATTTGAAGTACATGGACGAACACTACAGAAAAGAACCAATTTCACAGATTATGCGATCACTTATTCATAGAGTTTAAAAGCACTCGCTTTGTTGACGGTTTGGCTGCGACAAAAGTTTAGGGAGTAATTATGTAGCCTAGACATCCAGACTTTTGTAACATCTATCATGTAGACCACTCCGTATTGATGTTAAATTCCTTGAGTTGTTTGAAAACAAGTGAAATTCAATATGGTTGCACATATATAATTTATTTCCAAGAAATAGTCTGCCCAGGCATCCTGGGTTGCCAAAAACACAGAATAACACACATATAAGAATAATAACAATTATAGTAAAATAGATGAGTCAACTTGAAATGTGAACTAGGAGCTTAAATTTAAGAAATAATAAATTTGTACATAACTTATATTGTAACAATCACACACTAACGGATAGAAAGAGGGAGGGGATTATGATATTCCGTATAAATGATTTTTCAGAATCGCCACAGACCCTTTAATGTTTGAAGTAATTATTTTAGGAATGATGTCATGGATTCCAAATGTTTTGATAGTATTTACAGTTGATCGTGGGATGGTGCCCCTCGCTCCGATCATTAAACCATGTACTTCCCAGGTGCCTTCCATCTGATATTTTTCTCGAAAATACGGAATAGTAGGCTCATAAATTTGTTGTTTCTCTTTGTTGACCTCAGATGGTTGGGTCTGGCTCATCTGAAATCTAACAGTTGGGTCCAGTATAAAGCCTTTACTATTAGTCTTGTCTAGGGGCACGATGTCCGCTCTCCTAATTCCGCCGCCTTCAGACGCAACGCAGTGCACCTCTTCATGGACCTCGAAGGATCTTTTTCTAAGGGCCTGTGCTTATTAGTTTTCGGATGTTATGATGGCGTGAATTTCTCAGGAGTTCTCCATGCTGACAGGATCCTAGGACGTGTGCTAAGGTTTCAATCTCGTTGCAGTATCTGCAACGGAAACCGTCCAAGGAGACTTGACTTGAGAAAACAAAAAAAAATGATTTAGATTGTTTTCGTATATTTAAGCTGGTTTAACATCCTAAGAGCAGTCATGAAGTTAAGGCATTTAGAAAAGGAAAACTAGGTGGACAATGACACAGAGTTCCGATAGACGACAATAAATTATTGTCTCATAATGCGATGTAGATAGAAAGTTTTGATGTACATATTTGGCATAATTCTGTCTGTGTAACTGAATGATTGGACTATACGAACTACTGCGTAAATAAATTCTTTGTTGAAAGTATTGTAAAATAAAAACGTAAGACAGATTAGGCATAAAATAACAAACGTAATGATTGTAACATATTTTTAACACAGTGCATACATTTTATCTTTCCTCGCTCGCATATCTGTACACTGTTCTATCCGCTCTACATCCACGGACGAAGGAAGACAAAATTTACGTGCTGAAACATAATTAAAATGTATTTTTATACGACAAGAATATATTTATGTACAATAAAATGCTTCCTGTAGTTAAAATATAATGTGCTCACATGATCTATACATTTCTTTGCTACAATGATGAATATGCCATCGCCACCTTTTTACATTGTACTTCAGTTATAACATATTATCTCTCTCAATCTTTTCTAAAATACTGATAACACATGTCCTCAAGTGACATGACATGACATAAAATAACATAAAGTGACGGAATAATACGATATGAAAAGACATATTTTACAACCGGTAGGTTCGAATAGATACGAAAAAATATAATTTCTTAAAGAAATGATTCTTTTCTCAAAACAAATTTGATGTTAAAAGTAACAATATTATTTAAGTAGTTTTAATTGTAAAAGCAATTACTCAACAAATTCATTTTATTCTTAAACTGTACCCAATGTGAGAATGCTTTTTGTCTCCAGTTTCCGTTTTATCATTTCCGATCAGGTATTCCGTCAATAATTTTACACCATTTGCAATGTTTTCTGGTTCACCGCAGTACCTCATACCGATTCACTATCTTCCACATCAACCAATTTCATAAATCAGTGTTTCTATTTCAGCCGCAGCTATGAAATTTTCAAAACTGTTATGAGTAGGTTACTGCCCGAGCTATCACTCACACATATGAAAAAACAAAACACAACAGAAATAGATTTCTACTTACAGTTGAAGGGCAAAGCTGATTTCAGTGACGTATGAGGATCAGCAAACTGTAATAAACAGAAGAATAAATTAGGGTCAAGTAGTGCTATTATAATACAAAAAAAATCAATCTTTTGCTGTAATTTTTCTATCAAAACATATACAAATTAAAAAAAATGAAGTTATACGCTACTTTAGACATAGGCTGTATTAACAATTTGTAGTTAAATTTATTTTTTTATTTGTAATAATGTGTGTGCTATGTGTGTAATGTGTGCTATTTATTGAAGGAAGCTCTTATGGCCTTAATCCTGTCAGATTAAAAAAATAAATATACAAATAAATAAATGATTCGATTAAGAGAGAAGTTTTATATAATATCCTTATTGGATTTGGTATTCCCAAGAAACTAGTTCGATTAATTAAAATGTATCTTAGTGAAACTTACAGCAGAGTCCGTATAGGCCAGTTTCTATCTGATGCTTTTCCAATTCACTGCGGGCTAAAGCAAGGAGATGCATTATCACCTTACTTTTTAACTTCGCTCTAGAATATTCCATTAGGAAAGTTCAGGATAACGGAGAGGTTTGGAATTGAACGGGTTACATCAGCTTCTTGCCTATGCGGATGACATAAATATGTTAGGAGAAAGTCCACAAACGATTAGGAAAACACGGAAATTCTACTTGAAGCAAGTAAAGCGATAGGGTTGGAAGTAAATCCCGAAAAGACTAAGTATATGATTATGTCTCGTGACCAGAATATTGTACTAAATGGAAATATAAAAAATGGAGATTTATCCTTCCAAGAGGTGGAAAAATTAAAATATCTTGGAGCAACAGTAACAAATATAAATGACACTCAGGAGGAAATTAAACACAGAATAAATATAGGAAATGCCTGTTATTAATCGGTGAGAAGCTTTTGTCATCTAGTCTGCTGTCAAAAAATCTGAAAGTTAGAATTTATAAAACATTTATATTACCGGTTTTTCTGTATGGCTGTGAAACTTGGACCTCACTTTGAGAAAGGAACAGAGATTAAGTGTGTTTGAGAATAAGGTTCTTAGGAAAATATTTGGGGCTAAGAGGGATGAAGTTACAGAAGAATGGAGAAAGTTACACAACACAGAACTGCACGCATTGTATTCTTCACCTGACATAATTAGAAACATTAAATCCAGACGTTTGAGATGGCCAGGACATGTAGCACGTATGGGCGAATCCAGAAATGCATATGGAGTGTTAGTTGGGAGGCCGGAGGGGATAAGACCTTTAGGGAGGCCGAGACGTAGATGGGATGATAATATTGAAATTGATTTGAGAGAGGTGGGATATGATGATAGAGAATGGATTAATCTTGCTCAGGATAGGGACCGATGGCGGGCTTATGTGTGGGTGGCAATGAACATCCGGGTTCCTTAAAAGCCATAAGTAAGTAAGTAAAGGATGAAATTGGGAAACATTGTTTTCACAGCTTACTTTGTATTCTTTTAGGAGTAAGACAGTGAAAGAAATTTTGTTCTAAACATAAAAACTGTGGGCCAAGGACTAAAACAAATTTCAGTTTTCGCTTTAAAAATATCCACTTCTGCCACCCCCAAAATTTGTTTGAGGGGTTTATTTTGTGTGAAAATCCTTAATTTTTTGTGAAGTAATCAATGAAAAAGAGTTAAAAAAGTGGATAAAAATTGCCAATTTAGGTAGGACCTTACATATCCTAATTATCATGTTATTTAAAAATCAATCACCGTTAGCAGGGAAAGTACGTAGTAACGAGATACGTTTTAACGCGATTCTGATGTTGATGACTTCTTAGATAGAGATTTAATCACACGAAGTCGCAAGAATTGCCTACATGGATGCAGAACCATATAAGCACAACTTCCTCCGCAGGTGTCGGGCGATGTCAACGGCCTGGAGGCTCACGTGAACGGAAACCAATTCTGCTGTTAATGTCTCCCCATAAAATAACTGTCGATATGTAATAACTGAATAGGCACGCGTGGAGGAAGCGAAGGTTCAGACGTCTTGCAGTCTTCTTAATGCGAGGAAAGATTCGATGCACATGTTCTGTAAATGAGGGACGATTATTCTCTCTTCTGGAGAGAGAGACACAAAACCAGAAATGCGCTCAAAGCTAGAATAAAGCCTCGTTTACTTGATGCAAGAGATTATGCAGCAGTCGGAATTTCTTCTGAAGATGAGGAACAAATAGACGAAATAAAATTACCATCAACTAATGAAAACGACGATGAAATTAATAGATATAAGAACACAAAGAAAAGTGGAATGATAAAGAATTATACATCCTGATTACACAACTTTTAACACTATATCACTTCGGAATATATATTATATATTGTCTTTCTTGTGTTAGATTTTACCGTACCTGTTTAACATGTTTCGGCCTGTTATTGGCCTTCTACAGAACTGGTTGTTGCTGGTTTTGGCGCCTTTTGTTTTGTTTCCTGTGGGGGTGTGTTTGTGTAGTGTAATGTGGAGTGAAAGAGTGTGTGTGTTCTGAAACTGAGTTGTGTGTTGAGAATTTCATTTCGATGTGTTTTTGTGTGTCTGTATATTTCGTATTGTTCTAGTATGTTTAGTTTTTGAATTTTTGGTTGGATATGTAGTATTTCTATGTCTGTGTTGATGTCTCTGTATGTGTGGTTAGCATTTGTGATGTGTTCTGCATATGTGGAAGTGTTTTGTAATTTTTTTATGGCTGTGATGTGTTCTTTGTAACGTGTTTGAAATGATCTGCCTATCTGTTCTATGTAGAAGTTGTTGCAGGTGTTATGTTTGAGTTTGTATACGCCTATGTGGTTGTATTTGTTTGTTTGTGTTGTTTGTGTGTTGAGATGTTTTTGTAGAGTATTATACGAAAACAAAAACACGAACAACATTGCAACCTCATTCAAGAAATTAAATTACAACATCGCATACAGAACAAATAATACTCTACAAAAACATCTCAACACACAAACAACACAAACAAACAAATATAACCACATAGGAGTATACACACTCAAATGTAACACCTGCAACAACTTCTACATAGGACAGACAGGCAGATCATTTCAAACACGTTACAAAGAACACATCACAGCCATAATAAAATTACAAAACATTTCCACATATGCAGAACACATCAGAAATGCTAACCACACATACAGAGACATCAACACAGACATGGAAATTCTACACATCCAACCGAAAAGCCAGAAACTAAACACTCTAAAGGAATACGAAATATACAGACACACAAAAACACATCCAAATGAAATTCTCAACACACAACTCAATTTCAGAACACACACACTCTTTGATTCCACATTACACTACACAAACACACCCCCACAGGAAGCACAAACAAAAGGCGACAAGACCAGCAACAACCAGTTCTGAAGGAGGCCAAAAACAGGCCCAAACATGTTAACCAGGTACGGTAAAATCTAACACAAGAAAGATATATAATACATAGCCCGAAGATAAAGAATTGGTGGTAATAGTGTTGTTTCCTATCTCTTGTATTATTGAACATAAGTTGTAGATTTTTATGATATCGTATTCCTTCAGAATATTATTTAAACTATCTGCAAAGGAATATCGCGTGAATTTAATATTAATTGACAATTTCCACATGTATTAAAATAAACGCTGATGAGTATAAATTTCATCCGTGTTGATATTATGATGAATGACAGGAACTATGAGGCCTGAATGAATTATGAATAGGTTCGTTCATGCATTCATTTATTATAACTGTCTGCCCAAGAGCAAGTCTTTCACTGCAAACCCAGCACTCTCCAATCTTCCTTCATTTCTGCCTTCTTCTTAGCCTCCGCATACGACCCATAGGCATATATCTTAATGTTGTCTATCATCTGATCTCTCCCTCTGCCCCGAGCTGCCCTCCCGTTCACAATTCCTTCCAGTGCATCCTTCAGTATGTAGTTTCTTCTCAGCTAGTGGCCCAGTCAATTTCTCTTTCTCTTCCTCATTACCTTCAGCATTATTCTTTCTTCAACCACTCTTTCCAGTATAGATTCATTTCTTATTGTCTGTCCATTTCGCATGCTCCATTTCTCTCCATATTCACATTTCAAATACTTCTAGTCGTTTCTCTTCACTTCGATAACATGTCCATGTTACTGCACCATTCAATGCTACACTCCACATAAAGCACTTCACTAGTCTCTTCCTTAGGTCTTTTTCCACAGATCCGCAGAAGATGCTCCTTTTTCTATTAAAATTTCCTTTGCCATTGCTGTCTTTCTTTTGACTTTCTGGCAGCAGCTCATGTTACTGTTTATAGTACAACCCAAATATATGAAGCTGTCCACTTGCTCTACTCCCTCATTTCTAAATCACACGTTTACCTTTAGGAGATGTTGAATCGATACTTACTGGAATGTTCGAAAAAAAAAACAGAGAGAAACCCCAAGCACCAAAAATATTCGAAAAATTTGCTGTATAAAGATGTACCGAAGTACATACGTTATTTCTGTGCAGGAATTTTACCTATGCGTAAATAATCACTTAGTGATTTAAGACGGCGCTCATTCAGTCGGATCCCGGCCACTTATTCACTCGTAATGAGTGCACCTCTGCACATAGTGTGTTGGACAATGTGCCACTGTCACACATCTGTGACACAGTGACGAGGGTTGGCCACTAAACGGAAACTAAGAGGTGGAACTTAAACTGAGAGAATTCAATCCGGCATCGGAACTGGAATCCGGTGTGACTCACTGGATAAAGCGTCAGCACGTAGAGCTAAATACTCAGGTTCGAGACCGGTGCCGGAGAGAATTTTTCTTCGCTCCACCCATCCTTCATCATATTTAGAGATAGTAGCTATCATGGCTGCCCTTGATACCAACTTATTTCCTTAAATTTACCTAAGGACAAAAATGATTTTAGATCAATGTATACCGGAACCGTTGGTTCCACAGCAACTTCCCCCCCCTCTTATAAACTCTCTTCCGTTATGTTTCTTTTATTACTTTCCCACCTACTCAATTTAAGTTCCTTATTAATCTATTTTCTCTATTTTTTTGTCCATCTGTAGACCCTCTTATATCTTCCTTTCTATAGCCTACTGACTCACTTTCTCAATCCATATTTCTTTTCAAATTTTTATTTTCCTGATTTCCTTTTACCATATTTGTCTCTTTCTATAAGCCCTATTCCACATTCCTTTCTCAATATTTCTTTCCCTCTTCCATTCCAACATTCTCTCTTTCTTCCTTTCTTCGTTAAAATTTTCCTTCTTTCACAACCGAGTTTGCCGTCTCATAATCATTTTTTTTAAATAATCGTCTTCAGTATCACAAATAATGTCATATTCCCTATAAATAGAGTTCACAATAGCAATTAAGATATGCTTAAAACTGATAACCTATATCAAGAGCTCCCTTCGCACTAGTGTTGCTGTTTTGTCCTATATAATCCCGTTAATACTAAACAGTAACCTCGTGTGAGATCAGACGCTCAATTTAACCTGTTTACCTAGCGAAACTAGTATATGTATATAGGGAGTATCTTGTCAACAAAAAAATTCGAGAAAGAAAACTAACCATTAACACACGGCTTTATCTAGAAGAAGTAAACAGCTGTGATAAGCGGTCTGCTGTAATGACGTTGTTAGCGCAGGTTGGAAAATGCACTTTGCCTCTACATTTACGCCCCCCTCACTCTGCACGCTAAGTTTTCTGTAAGTGCAGCATGCAGTTATTATCTATCATTACACCTGCACAAGTATTTCGGGTTTAGTGACGATTAAAAAATGAGTTTATAGCCTGGCTAAGCTGTTAAACACACGAGAAGTCTTGTTTCTATTTCGCTACATGAGACATTATATAAGGAAAATCATGAGTGACACTTGAGAAATTTGGGAAAGGAATTGTTTGCCTTATTTTAATCAAAAATGTCAGATTTTTTCTCTATAAGAAAGCGAATTTCTATCCTAGCTCAGCTCTTAAGAAACACTCGAGAACTTTTGTTTCTATTTCGTTATTTATTTATTTATTTATTTATTTATTTATTTATTTATTTATTTATTTATTTATTTATTTATTTATTTTATTTAAAATTTATTTATTTTTTATTTATTTATTCTGGTGTATTTCTATCCATCAGGCCTTCTTTCCAAACACTCAGGAATTTTGTTTCAAATTCGTTATAACAGAAATAAAAAGGAAAAAAACACACTATGAAATTAAAGTCAATTTGGGAAAAAATTGTTTGCATTTTAATAAAAAATGAGTGATTATAAGACAATTAATTGTATCCTAATTAAACACTCGAGAACTTTTGTTTCTAACATTATATAAGAAAATCATGAGTGACATTTAATTTGGGAAAAAAACACAAATCAACACTTTAGCAATATTTTAATAAAAAGACAAAATTTTCCAATTTAATTTTGAATTTGATAAAGTCCTAGCTCCCTGACATCATTAGGAAACACTTCCAGAACTTTTGTTTCTATTTCAGTTAGGAGGATTAGTATAGAGAAAATCTATGAAATTTGAGGGATTTGGAAAGGAATTGTTTGCCGGTTTTAATAAAAAAATTGAAATTTTTCTCTATAAGAGATAATTTCTATCCTAGTATCAGATTCTTAGAAGAGACAGTGAATGAACTTTGTTCTTTTCCTTACTTGACGTACCCATAAGAAAAATAACTGAGTGGAAGGTGTTATATGGAAAATTTTTGCCTTATTGCAGATGAAAAATCGTATTTTTCTTATGAACACGTTGTATCTCTCAGCTCTTAAGAAACACTTACATTTTTGTTTCTATTTCGGAATCTTGAGGTATTATAATCAAAATGGGGCATTACAAATTTGTCTGAATAAGATTCTTTTTAGAATAAAAAATGTAGAAATTCTTTCATATGAAACAAGGAATTTCTATTGAGAAAATATTTTTTCGAGAAGTTTTGTTTCTATTTCGTTCCAATTTAGATCGCTATCCATAAAAATGCAAGATTTTGAGGAATTTGGGAAAGGAATTGTTTCACTGTATTTTAATAAAAATGTCATTTTTCTCTATAAGAAAGTGGTTTCTATCCTACTCAGCTATCAAGAAACACTTCGTAGAACTTATGTTTCATTTCGTTACTTGAGGTATTATATGGAAAATCATAATCCAAATTTGTGTGCCCAATTTGGGAAAGGAATTCAAGTCTTCGTTTATTTTAATTTACTTCTCTATAAGAAAGCACTATCTCATCAGCTCTGGAAATGCAAATAAATTTGTTTCAAGTTCAGTTACTTGAGGTATTATATAAGGAAAATCATGAGTGACATTTGAGAAATTTGGGAAAGGAATTGTTTGCCTTATTTTAATAAAAAATGTCAGATTTTTTCTCTATAAGAAAGCGAATTTCTATCCTAGCTCAGATCTTAAGAAACACTCGAGAACTTTTGTTTCTATTTCGTTACTTGAGGTATTATATAAGGAAAATCATGAGTGATATTTGAGGAATTTGGGTAAGAAATTGTTTATCCTTTTTAATAAAAAATGTCAGATTCTTCCTCTATAAGAATATGAATTTCTATCCTAGCTCATCTCTTAAGAAACACTCGAGAACTTTTGTTTCTATTTCGTTACTTGAGGTATTATATAAGGAATATCATGAGTGACATTTGAGGAATTTGGGTAAGAAATTGTTTATCCTTTTTAATAAAAAATGTCAGATTCTTCCTATATTAGAATATGAGTTTCTATCCTAGCTCAGCTCTTGAGAAACACTCGAGAAGTTTGTTTTTTTCTATTTCGCTACTTGAGGCATTATATAAGGAAAATCATGAGTGACACTTGAGGAATTTGGGCAAGAAATTGTCTGCCTTTTTTAATAAAAAAAATGTCAGATTCATCCTTTATTAGAATAAGAGTTTCTATTTTATCTCAGCTTTTAAGAAACAGTCGAGAATTTTTTTTTTTTCTATTTCGCTACTTGAGGCATTATATAAGGAAAATCATGAGTGACATTTGAGGAATTTGGGTAAGAAATTGTTTATCCTTTTTAATAAAAAATGTCAGATTCTTCCTCTATTAGAATATAAGTTTCTATCCTATCAGCTCTTAAGAAACACTCGAGAAGATTTTTTTTCTATTTCGCTACTTGAGGCACTATATAAGGAAAATCATGAGTGACATTTGAGGAATTTGGGTAAGAAATTGTTTATCCTTTTTAATAAAAATAATTAGAATATGAGCTTCTATCCTAGCTCAGCTCTTAAGAAACACTCGAGAATTTTTTTTTCTATTTCGCTACTTGAGGCATTATATAAAGAAAATGAGTGACATTTGAGGAATTTGGGTAAGAAATTGCTTATCCTTTTTAATCAAAAATGTAAGATTCTTCCTCTATTAGAATATGAGTTTCTATCCTAGCTCAGTTCTTAAGAAACACTCGAGAATTTTTTTTCTATTTCGCTACTTGGGGCACTATATAAGGAAAATCATGAGTGACATTTGAGGAATTTGGGTAAGAAAATGTTTATCCTTTTTAATAAAAAATGCCAGATTCTTCCTATATTAGAATATGAGTTTCTATCCTAGCTCAGCTCTTAAGAAACACTCGAGAACTTTTGTTTCTATTTCGTTATAGAGTATAAGGAAAATCATGACTGAAATTTAAGACATTTTCGCAATAAAATGTGCGGGAATCGAACCCACGCACGAACGCAGTCCCGGACCAGCAGGTAAACGCGCCTACCGTCTTGTCAAAATAGAAATCATTGAAAGTGAGTTTTGCAAAACATTTCTTCTTCTGAACTGTAAACTCCAGCTGTGCTAGCTTTTACGTACACTACTTCATTTCTGTTGTAAAATACTATTTTTATTTTTAGAGTTGTTTTTATTTTTAGAGTGCAGCGGTACAGAAGCACACAATTTCGAAAAGTATGACGTCTTCTGACGTACAACCTGAGCCAAAGTTTCTTATCAAAGTTGATAACCTCCCCATTTTGCGTATGAAACCAAGACTGCCGCCTTGTTCAGGAACACGAACGCACCTTAACAATACGGTGTACCGACTTCAACTGTTTTGCCTACTCCGCTTTTGTTTTAAAGATCTCTCTCTCTCTCTCTTTCTCAGTCTATCCGGCTGACAGCATTTTGTAACAAGAATTTCAGCTTGAGGGAAAAGGGAGAGAAACTCTCGAAAACAAATGACATTCAGCCATTTTACACAACTTTCCCACTTGGTTGCTAGGCACTAACTGCAAGAGGCTAATAAGATAGTTAATTTCTCATTCTTAAGTACTTGATTAAAATAACGACTCAAAGTTTCCTGTTAAGACCTGAATAATTATTGAAAATCATATTTTAAAACATGCATCTCCAGTTAAATGTCTTGCAAGTTATGTAACTAATAAACTCACTACAATGAGCTTAATACCTCTGTGGCATTCCAAGGGAAATGCGATGGAGGAAAAAGGAAAGGAAGACATATGAAGCTTGATCTTATGAAAGTACTACAGCATTCCTTCCAACTCCGAGGTCCTGTATTCATGTCTCAGCAGAGACACACTTGTCTACTGCTGTTGTATTGTGCCTGTCTTGTGCAGGATTCTTGTTCTTTGAGAAATCTTGCCGTCTGTCACGTCTAGATAGAGAAAACAAGGTTGATGAATTCATGGCAATAGCGATGACAACTACAGTGATGATTGTTGTCATAATGTAACGAAATACGAAACAGGCGCGTGCAGAAAGAAAAGAAAATTGTAAGATGTAAAAATATGATGCGAATTAGAAACAAGAATAAGGTGATTAACATGATAAAGATAGAGAAAACTTGAAAAATAACTGAACAAATATAAATAATATCTATCTATCTATCTTTTTTTTTTTCAAAGTATTTATTTCAGTCACTGACTTCACAGCATATGTTTAAGGTGCTACACCTTTACATTACATATTTTAAAAGACGTATGAACGTTTTCGTTGGTCTACGCCAACATCATCAGATACGAAGTACATTTCAGCAATATCAGTGCTCTCTACATAATATCTACAAATACAAAACATATTTAGTGGCATGCAAAATGAGACATATTAAAAACCAACATTGCTGTGATACACATTGACATTCTATATGACTCTCTTGATTGTCACTTACTTAAATTACACGTATAGATTACAAAAAATATTGATTTACATATATATATAAATGCAAGTCTTCAGATATGAGATAATAAAATGACATGATTTAAAAGTGATAAAAATAATAAAATATAAAACTAAGATAAAAAGTATTATGAATGTGAAGAGTTGCAAAATTACAGTAATTACATTTATTATATTCCTATTTCTGTTTCACAATAATTTATATATTTCCATCATTCAAAAACGTATGTATCATGGTTGTGCCACGTGATTATTTGAATATTTTTCAAGTTTATATGGTTTTATTATTAATGCCAATGTATTATACGTTGGGTTGTTTGATGTTGATTAATGATGTATATTTGAATTTGTCGATAATGAGGTTCCTCCAATCTGGAAGTAATTGAATTCAATAAGTTGATGACCCAATTTTAACGGATTTAACATTTAATTTGTATGATATGTTAAATGGAAGAAACTTACATGGTGAATTGCAAAAATATAAATAAGCTAAATAGAAGAAGTAAAAAGAGAAAATGAAACAGAAAAGAAAGAATGTGGGAGGGATACAAAGATCAATACGAAGGTGGCAAAAACAACAATGAAGAGAATGATAGGTAACAATTAACATAAAAAGTGAGAAGGAGAAAAACTGTCATTAAAAATGGTAGAGAAGAGTGTATTAAAAGCAAAGAGAAATCAACGATGACTACAATATAACACTGAAGCGAGATCCTGCAAAATTCGTAAAATATTATTGATTCTATCCTATTGTATTTTATCTTATATCTCCTCTTCAATTCTATTTCTATATTCAAATTGGTTACTAGTTTTTTCATTTTTGTTTTATTCATTACATTAATTATATTCTTTGTTCTCACCTAGTCCTTATTAACAGTTTTACTTATCTGATTAATTACATATTTTCTAAGTAGCGGAGAGTTGGGTGGTATCGGACATCGGGTAATATCGGACAGTGAGTTTCTTTCATCTACCACCAGATGATAGTACCTGAATGACATGGTTACGTTTCTGTATGCGACATCACAGAAACGTAACCATGTCATTCAGGTACTATCATCTGGTGGTAGATGAAAGAAACTCACTGTCCGATATTACCCGATGTCCGATACTACCCCACTCTCCCCTAATTCTTCTTTCTTTTCTCTTCTTCTGTTTAAGAGCGAATCTACTGTTTCTGACTAATCATATTCTCTCCTGTTAATTTTAAACTTTCTTTCTGTTCTATTCTTTGTGACCAGTTCTATTCTTACTCATCTTCCGTTAATAATAATTATTATTACCTCTCTGTGGTAATTCTAGTCACTCTGAATAATAATATACCATTTGTAAACAATTCCATACCTTGTGGCCAATTCTATCCTTCCCCACTATTAATGCCACTCATTCGTTTCTGGTCTACTAATTCATATTTCTCTGGTGGGCAGGCAACATTTACAGGAGGAATTTTCAAAGATTTAAACAACTGCTGTAAATCCGAAAAGTGACGTGTATCGGCTAGTTCATGATTTTCTTTATTTTTGACGTCACTCGTTTTAGGATCTCTTTTAGGAAACGGGTTTAATGAAGGAAATCTTGGAAAACAGACGTAGGAAAACTAGAATAGCATCATTGTATAGAGCACATCTAGGTCAGAAAGCATGGGTAGACATAACGGCTCGGTTAGAAAAGCCAACGTACTATGGTAGGAACGATCATGATTTTAAAATCAAATGTAGGAAACAGAAAACGGATGTAGGTAAATTCTCATTTTTAAATATAACTATAATTGATTGGAATTACCTACCTGCAGCGGTCTTTGAGGGCTGTCCTTCCTTAAGAAGTTTCAAGAATAACTTAAAAAGTTGTGTATCAAGTGCAAATTAAAATTAAGGTGACATTTAGCATTTAATTTTTTAAGGTGACATGTATTTATTTAGCCTGACTAGTTACTTCCTTGGTTTGAATTGTAAATTATTCAAAAATAGCGTGTAAGAGGGCCTTAGAGTAGAAATGTTTAGTTTAAATGTAGTTCTGTTTATAAGTACAGTATGCATAAGGGTGTAATTATTTGACTTATTTGAACTGTTGTATCAGTGAAGCGAGGTGAGTCAGTGAAGTTATGGTTTTACAGTGCAGTGAATAGTTCCGATCAGTGATAATTTATAGCGTCAATGAAATGTGTTCTATAGTGTCAGTGAAATGTGTTATAGTGTGTCAGTGAAATGTGTCCTAAAGTGTCAGTGAGATGCGTCATAGTGCCACTACAGTGAGTGAGATGAGAATAAAGTGAAAGACTATGAAACTTATGTAGGGCCTATACATATGTAGGTTGTATTGTAAAATTAGGTATTTTATTTATGTTTTATTATTATTGTGTTAAATTATATTGTGTATTCTTATTGTATTGTGTACAAAATTGTATTGTGTATTGTAAATTTATTGTGTATTGCTTATCATTTTTTTTTTGTGTATTGTTTATATTGTGTATACCACTGCCACCGGGTGCTTGCCCACTTCCAGTGTAAATACATACATACATACATACATACATACATACATACATACATACATACATACATACATACATACATACATACATACATACATACATACAAATCTTATATCACGAAAATAATTACTTAAGCCCTTTCTCCCGCGCACCATAGATTTGCTTTACTCTTTCTGTTAATCATAACCTTTCTGAACATTTGCTACTCTTTCTAGTTAAATCTACAATGCAACCCATCCCGAATAATTCTACTCTTTCTTTTCTGTTCTACTCTTCTTGCTACGCCCTAATCCTACATTTCCTGAAAAATTCTAATCTTTCTCATTAATTTACATAGTAGTAAGAGAAAAGTAGTTCATATACAGTAAAAACTAGGCCAGAAACAAATGAAACTTGACGCCTGTTCGAAACATGTGAAATGAAGGTTTTGAGGACAATAGCAAACACAACTTTAAGGGTGCTATTCATAGACATTTCGCAGCACGCGCTACGAGCGTACTAAGCTAGCCCCGGCTATCCACTGGTTACTAGTACAGAATTCAAATCATATTCTATCGCTAACACTGGTTTATGAACACGAAAAACGCTGATCATCCACCGCAAGCCCGCGCTAAGAATGTCTATGAATACGGGCCTTTAGAGATCAAATTAAAAGTGACAAAACAAGAAAAGTTTTTAAAATAGATCAAATATTTTATTTAATTAAAAAACAGAAGAAAAGAACGGAATGACCATATAAGCCAAATGACAAATTACAGAACAAAAAAATATCCAAGAACAAATTTCTGTTTCATTATTGCTTCTCTCGATCAGCTATAGGGGAGAGTCGGGTAGTACCTGATTGACATGGTTACGTTTCTGTGATGTACTACCATATGGTGGTAGATGAAAGAAACGCACTGTCCGATACTAGCCGATGTCCGATACTACCCGACTCTCCCCTAATCTTTCTGATCAATTACATTCCATCTGAAAAGTTATACTTTTATTATTATACTCTTTCTGATCTAATAAAATTCACTCTTTCTGATCAGCTCTGCTCTTTCTGATTGATAAGTCCTCATCTTTCTTATCAATTCAATATTTTCTGATCTATTCTATTCTTTCTAATGAATTCTACACTTTGTTTTATCTTATATTTTCTATTACATTGTAAGAACTCAGTAATCCGATATATTGACAGTCAAGATTAAATTCAAATGTTTGGCTTTTTCGAGACTAATAAATTCTTTGACTTTGGCAAGGTATGGCTCCCGTGACATATGCCCCATTAAGACGCTGGATCTCCTCACAAAATAATAAAAAAAACATTACACTATACTCCTGAGTCCTGAAAATATAGTATTTGTTTATGTATTTATTTATTTACAGTATTTATTTGTTCATTTGCTGTGGTGGAGTTAAGGCCATCAGGCCTTCTCTTCCACACCAGAAATAAAATACAACTACAAGAAAAATTATACATCAATGCAATTAATCTACTATAATAAAGAGTGAGAGAATGAATATGACATAAAAAAACAACTGAACATACAAATAGAAATTGAAAATAATAAATAACAGTATCCCTCAGCATATTGTCATTAACCAAGGAACAATAAGCTGTTCTAGTATCCTGGCACAAAGACAAGAGAAAGATTTAATCTAACAAAAGGAAATTATTGTCAAAATACTAAAGATAAAAACTTCCGCATAAATCTAGCAACTTCTCAGAAAGGGATTTCGTTAAAACATACTTTTCTAATTTACTTTTAAACTATGACAGTGTCCGGCAATCCTTGACGTCACTAGGTAACGAATTCCAGAGGCGAGACAATGATACAGTATAGGAGGATGAGTACAGGGAAGTTCTGTGACGAGGAATAGAAAGGAGAGATTGAAGCTGATTTCGTGAAGTGGTTAGGAACTGAAAGCGTGAAAACAAGTAAGTAGTGAGAGTATAATATACTATACTATACCTCATTCATGATTATGATGTAAGATGTACATACAGAGACCCGAAGTATATCATAATATACCTGCATTTGTGCCTTAGGCCTAACTGTAACCTGCAGAAATTTTTTAGCATTTTTCTTCATGCCAGTGACTTTTTTTGAAGTGTAGAATTATATTTAACTTTAAAAATAAAACAACAAATGTCTCAGGACTCAGAAGGATATAATGAGAAATAGTCATGCTCTAGTCGGGGGTCGAACACATGATAGTATCTTCAATACACCGTTAAAGTTGATGCCATAGCTGTTTTATACACCTTTACCAGCCTTCAACCACTTTGAAAACCTAAAATCTCATTTTCTGTTACAAGGACAATATGCCGGGTGATGCAATTCAATTTTTTCCCTGCTTTCTTTACTATTGAAAAGAAATCTGTCGCAGCCCCTCTGACATTGATCTTGGGTTGTGATTTAGGGACCTTCCGATGTGTAAACCAGATGTGTCAGGAGGGACGTTTGATGTATTATCATAGCATAGGAAAAAGAACTGGAAATCACATATGAACAAACAAGCTGACGAGCAAATGATGGGTCATACGTATCCGTCAAGAAAGAACTGAATAGAGAAGCTAACACCCCGCCTCTTTAAAATGTAATTAAAAGCGGATACGTCACAGTCGAGTACCCTCTGGGAGAGTTGTCACACCGCCGGACAAATTTAGCGTTTGTCACTCACAGCGGTATCACATGTGTGCTTTTTCTGCAACCCCTCTCTCGAGGGTGTGAAGGGGTTCACACCCCCTCATGACTGCAAATGTAAGGAATATCAACCAGGCTATCGAATTTCATTACTATGATGTGTTTGAGAGGTGTCATAAATCTTTTGCCAACTCCAAAATATAACCAATATCAATATTCAATATCATATCATATATATGATAAAGAGTTTTTAATGACGCTCTATCAACTGCGCTGTTATCCAACGTCGTTAGAAATGTTGACTGTAAGGTGGTATTCTGGATTGATGAAATCGAGAATTCGTCATGAAATTACCTCATATTCGCGTTATAGTTGGGAAAACGTCGAAAAGAAAACGATCAGGTAGCCTAATCAGAGCGATATTCGAAACCATGTCCAAGCGCAATCGAGGAAGACGAGTCCAGTTGGCTATTCCTAAACTATGCAGGTGTCTTATTAATAAAGAAAATGAAAAAATTCAATATCTAGGCCTACATAATGACAAAATGTAAAATTCTTACAATAATAAACTAGGCAAAAACGTTTCCTATATACAGAGCGTAACAAAATAAATTCTAGAGATTTTATGTGACTGACTCTATTGTAATGACAACAACTATTAGGGAACGCTTCTCATTTATTTCTTTTCAGTTCACCAGAAGACAGTGGCAACCTTCAAAACGTCGCAAATTTTTATAAAATTACTTATAAATCAGCAGCAATAGAAGTCCAAAACCTACAAGTATACCTGAACTAAAAAAAAATGCAGTATAATTGTTTCGCTGTAAACCATAAACCATCAATAACGGATGTACGTCTGAAAACAGGTTTCGTTTATACTGAATTCCAGATAGTAAAACATATTTTCTGAGTAATTCTTCTCTCTTTCGTTCAGAAAGATGCCTCTCTAAACATGCCAAAACCGTAAAAAAAAACTGTTTTTTTTTTTTTTTGGTGGAAATGACCGGATTTCATGCCAACCTTCACAATTGTGTAAATAAACAAAATCCTACATAAGCCACTTGTTTCATCACACTATGAAAATAATTCGTTGAAAATGTAGGCAGTCTGATTCAGGCATAGCCCGAATTACACAGGTTAAGATTTGATTGATCTCAATCTGAAATACTGCCGGCAAGGAATGAACAGTTTTCTTCCCTGAAACCTGTCCATAAAATTCAGTTCTGTCTACTGGACCTGTCTTAGTAACAGATGAACCCATTTACGTTATATTATGAAGGCAGCAGTAAAGTTTATTATTTGTGTGCGCAGTAAAATGATTTCATTTGGTGTATGTACTTTGAATAATGATTCAAGAAAGTAACCAATGAACGGGAATATAATTTCAAATAAACTACGAATCAACCTAAGATGCATTGTGAGAAAGCACTCTTTGTATCATCTTCGAGAAGCTATTTTCTTTTCTGATATGTTAAAGAACTTTCCGTTTCTTTAAAAAACAGGCTCCTATTCAGGCATTCAAGCAGCCACTCACTATTATCACGGCATATGTATTTTAATAATGGTTCCAGAAAGTAACCAATGAATGGGAATATAATTTAGAATAAATTACGAAACAGCCTAAAATACATGCTGAGAAAGCTCGATTTGTATCATCTTCGAGAAGCTATTTTCTTTTCTGGTATGTTAATGAACTTTCCGTTTCTTTAAAAAACAGGCCCCTATTCAGGCATTCAAGCCGCCACACACTATTATCACGGCATTCACCCAACGACTAACGGATCCCTTGCGTTCGTCCCGTAATCTGTGACACGACTTCGTATCAGCTGGCGACAGCCTTGTCGCGGCCAGACCTGTTTGAAAAGCATTCCCTGTAATTACAGGTTACAAAGCCTTGCTAATACCGCTGCTATCTGTACCGAGTACCGATGTTGTTGAAACACGGGCTGCGACATTCCCAGACAGGAACTTCATAAGTCTAACGGATTCTTAGGATGGTTTCATTAAAATCGACCGCCTGGACGTCATACAACAAGAATTTCTCTCTGGTGCATTGAAGATGCATTTGAATTCATGGAAATTTTTCGTTTTACCTTTACTTAGAGCTCGTCTATCAACATGAGGGATCGTTTTGCGATATCTAGACCACCACATGTAGGTAAAAAAAAAAACTAAGGAAATGAAAATTATACAGTTAGTTAAAGAAATTGATGTCATGAAGATAGCATACTCAGTCGACAGACTCGCTTGCCTGCTGATCCGGAGCTGCGCTAAGGTTCAATTCCCGCTTGGACTCACTACATAGCTGGGTTTTTCCCAGGCTTTCCCCAATTACAAGGCGAATGTCAGGTAATTCCATGGCGAATCCTCGGCCTTATCTCTTCAAATACCATCTCGCCATAACTAGTCTCATCGACACTAAATAATCTAGTATCTAGTTGATATAACGTCGTTAAATAACAGTATAAAATAAAATAATTAAGAATCTTTGTGACACTCAATTTTTATTTTGAACGATTTGCATAACTGATCATTTTACGTTTATTTTGCAGTATAATTCTCATGGGTATCTAAGGATTGAGTTTTCAATCGGAGATATATTTACAAACTTACTTACTTACTTACTTACTTACTTACTTACTTACTTACTGTTTTTTTAAGGAACCCGGAGTTTCATTGCCGCCCTCACATAAGCCCGCCATAGGTCCCTATCCTGAGCAAGATTAATCTAATCCATACCATCATATCTCACCTCCCTCAAATCCATTTTTATATTATTCTCCCTTCTACGTCTCGTCCTCCCCAAAGGTCTTTTACCCTCCGGCCTCCCAACTAACACAATATATGCATTTCGCTATATTTAAATAAAGTTACATTTACATTTAGTTTAGTACCTAGTCATTCGTTAATGATTTCCTTAAGAGGGCAGGTACAGTGCGAACATTGAAAAATTAATCAATTCAATTTTTTTTTTCTCAGTGTGAGCTATATAGTTGATACCAGGTTGGATTTATTATCAATATGAAATTGTATAATCTTGGCCCGTAACTCTGGCTGTGATTTAGTCCAATGGTTGTGTAACATTTAGGTTCAGCTTCAGGACATGTCAAATTTATTCTGGTAGAGTAAAAATGTAGCCCTTCTTTGTATTTTTAAGATTTTTATGATAATATTTTAATATTGTATATTTACATATTTGCTCAATTAAAAAAAACATCAAAATTGGAATAAATCACATTTGTTGGATAACAAAATTGATTTTTTTTAGTAAATTTTAAATATTCTCTTTCGAATGTATATCAGTAAAGAAAGTGTAAATTTTGTTGTTAAATTTCGTTGTTACTCCCCAATCGATTGTACTATATTGGATGACAAATTGAACCATATCTCTGAAACTAATGACAGAATACTTTTAGGGATGTAAGAAAGAAAAAAAATAAACTTATAAATTGTTTTACGAAATCTGTTACACAATTAGAAAAACATATTTACCCCAACAATAATTCTTAAATATTTCACTTGTATAGACTCCTTCAAAATCATTAATTGAACAATCAGCTTTATAAGTGTGATATTGGTGATATGACGCAGTGGTGATGATGATGATGATGATGATGATGATGATGATGATGATGATGATGATAGTAGTGTCTGATTTGAGGTGGTGATGTTGCGGTATGGTGATATGGTAATACGAGTAGTTGCAAAGGTGATGACACAAGTGCTTAGAGTCGCAATGTTGTTGTTGGAGGAGGAGTGTTGAAGAATGGGTAACCACACGGAATCTCCCGTTGCGATCACGGATTGTGCGATGAAGTGCATCTTGTTTAAACCCAGAGAAGTGCTGGGCGTGGAGATAATTGTAAGTGTCACTTTTATGCAGATATGTTATCAGAGCGCGGCTCTTGATTTAGAATTCAATTTGTGGTCTTGCACAGTGTTTGGTGAAGCGATTAGCGCCCTCCCACCCTCCCAACCTCCCCCGTGCATGCACATATTATCAAACATGTGCATTAGTGATTACCTAGCCGCAGTGCGAAAGGGGGAGGAGAGAGAGAGAGAGAGACACTCGTGCGCCTTAATTTAGCCAATTTATACGTCAAATCTGCCAATTGCACTTCGTACTGATGTCTCCTTTATTTAGACGCATATATTTTCAGTTATATTTATTGTGTGACAATATGACCTCCTGTTTACTTTGGTGAGATCATTGTAATCTTGGAAAGTATATCGCAATGGAGCAATGGTGGATTGAAAATTCAAATTAGTGTGAATACTCGGAAAAAAATGACAGAAGACTTGAATAAATCCCAATGATTCCGTGATACATGAATTATGGTACCGGTAATGGAATTAGATTTTTCTATAGTTGTGTATGTATTTGCACGTATCTGGTCGTGTATACTCGTATATCAAAGCAAAACATGAAACATGGGATATGTTCTGCATGCCTTTTCATGTTACCTATAAGAATATCAAAATTAACACTATCTCCAATAGATTCTTAGTTAGGATCATTAAACATTTACCACTTATTCATGTAGTGAACTGTCATATATAAATCATATTATGTTCTGACGTTGCTACAGTGGAAGGTCTGGAAGAACATTCTGCAGGAAGTGAAGGTACCACTCTCCGGTTAAAAATTAACTGTCTTCTGTTTAATAAAACTTCTGTGGTGAAGCCGAAACCTAAACATTCACTATCTTGTTTAATGAAACTTCTGTGGTGTTCATTCAAATCTTGAACATTCACTATCTTGTATATAAATACAACAGTCTTGTTTAATGAGACTTCTGTGTTGTTGATAAAAACTGATATTTCATAAAACTTCTATGGTGTTGATCAGATATTCTGCGTCATCATACGATATAAAAAGAGTAATGGAACGGAGAAAAATTCTCCGTTCCAACATTACTCTTTTTAATGAAACTTCTGTGGTGTTGATTAAAATCTTGTTCATGATGAAATACAACAGAATAGGCTTCTGTGTTGTTGATAAAAAAACTGAATATTCATGTGGTGTTGAAAAACCTAACATTCACTATCTTGTTTAATGAAACTTCTGGTGGTGTTGATTAAAATCTTGAACATTCACTATCTTGTATATAAATACAATATAATGATTCTGTGCGTAAATCAATAAAACGAAGTGATTTAAGACTTCTGTGGTGTTGATTAAAATCTTGAACATTCACTGTCTTATTCCGTCGGATCCCGGCCAACTAGTCATCTCATTAAAATCTTGAGTGCACCTGAATGCACATGTGTGGACTTCGGTCCTATGTTCATAGACATCTATGACGTAATGCAAAATGGGCGGCCAATTCTGTGAGGAAACCCTTGTTTAAGAGTTGGAACTCAATCAGAGACGATTTCTGTTCGGCGTCGGGGTTGTATCCGGTGTGGCTTAGTGGATAAAGCATCAGCACGTAGAGCTGAAAACCCTTCTGTGGTTCAAATCCCGGCGCCGGAAGAAACTTTTTTGTTGATTACTCCGTTCCATTACTCTTTCATCGTATTCACTATCTTGTTTAATGAAACTTCTGTGGTGTTGATTAAAATCTTGAACATTCACTATCTTGTATATAATACAACAGTCTTGTTTAATGAGACTTCTGTGTTGTTGATAAAAAAAACTGAATATTCATTATCTTTCTTAATAAAACTTCTGTGGTGTTGATCAAAACCTGAACATTCACTATCTTGTTTAATGAAACTTCTGTGGTGTTGATTAAAATCTTGAACATTCACTGTCTTGTATATAATACACAGTCTTGTTTAATGACACTTCTGTGTTGTGTTGTGAATATTCACTATCTTTTTTAATAAAACTTCTGTGGTGTTGATCAATACCTGAACATTAACTATCTTGTTTAATGAAACTTCTGTATTGTTGATTACAATCCTGAACATTCACTATCTTGTATATAATACAACAGTTTTGTTTAATGGGACTTCTGTGTTGTGTTGTGAATATTCACTATCTTTCTTAATAAAACTTCTGTGGTGTTGATCAAAACTGAACATGCACTATCTTGTTTAATGAAACTTCTATGTTGTTCATAAAAAACCTGAACATTCAATGTCTTGTTTAATAAAACTGGTTTGAAGGTCATTGAAATCTGTCATGCTACATCAAAGGTACCGACGCGAAGTGTCAATATTGTATAATTATCTATACTCTGGCGTCTTTATCAAGAAACACAATTGTGATCAGTTGATTTTAAGGAGGTTCTGAAACTTCATTGGCCAATATTGTAAATTCATCCTGTAAGTTGAATAGTACAGTTGTCTGCATTAAGCCGGCATTTTACATTGTCATTATCCTTTGCTGAGTTGTCAGTTGTATTAAGAAAAAAACCTATTTAAAAAAATTACATATACAGTATAAGAACGTATTTTCCTCGCTAAAACGCATCTAGTGAAGAAGAAATCATACATATTGTGTTTACGCTTCGGACAACAATATTCCTCTTATCAAGAACGAAATCTGTTTCTCGCCAGTTATTTCATACTTTAACACACAGTTTCAATGTTTGTGTAGCTTGTGAAAAACGTCAACGAAACAAACATATATTAAATGATTTCTTTTGTAAAAAATTGTTATGTCAGCATTATACTTCTACAAGATAGTTTAACACTCCAAACTCAATAATATAATGAGATTATTCTTACGTCGTCAATTCAGGAGGTGAAGTAAATAAGACAATGTAATATCTGAGTTCTACAAGAGAGATAAACAAGGTGTTAAGATGCGTCGTTAACCACTTCTTACATACTGACAACATGATAAGATTATCTTAAAAATCGCGCCACTTTTTGTTTTGTATCAGTCGGCAAAAGTTTAAAGACTATTGTTTTCCAGTCACTGACAACATTTATGCTGATAATTCCTCGTTTCGAAGGTACTAATCAAAACCGATATACAAATCACACTTAAATGTTACACGCTGTTTTTCCTGCTTGTAATCAATCTATGAATTCCAGTCTAATACCAATAAGCTCAGAAGTTTTCACTGAAAGTACAAAATTCAAAATGCGGATATCATCATCATTTTATTATTATTATTATTATTATTATTATTATTATTATTATTATTATTATTATTATTATTATTATTGATGGTAGTAGTAGTAGTAGTAGTAGTAGTAGTAGTAGTAGTAGTAGTAGTAGTAGTAGTAGTAGTAGTAGTATTTCTAGCAACAGTTATTTTTACTGTAATGTCTTTCGCTGTATGTGGATCTCTAAGGCTCATAACTTGGACTAGTGCTACGAAATGAGCGCTGGAAAACTTTTCTCTCGAAATCTCCGCCAGTGTATGATGGTACTAGTGCCCACTCAGTATCGTGATGAATTTGGTGGGATACATACCTGCCACATTAATAAAATCATCTACAATTTTTAATACTTTATTTTAATTCTACATTTACCATAATTTTTATGTAAAAATACAACCATATTATCTCCACTACATTTTTGAAAAATAAATATATACTCAAATTACAAACTGAAAGTTATGCGTGATGGGCACCTTGACGACCTGTTAAAATAGTGAAAACCTTTCTGTCAGAAAAACATTCTTCTTTTGCCTTCGTTCCAAAATTCTCCGAATTTGAACGCAATCGAGAAATTGTGGGCTTGATTAAAAAAGAAATGTCTTAACACGTTATCATAGTCAAAGTGGTTAAAGTAGCCTACGTCACGCAGAGTTGAAGCAAAAGGATAATCCATAAAATTCGAATACTTCACTCGGTTTAAATAAACACTGTTCTGTCATTTTATGATTTGAAAATGTAACTACTGTTTCAAAATGAGTTCTGAAAAATGTAATAGTATAATATAAGTTGTATTTTCTAACATAAAACTGTAGTAAATGTAGAAGTAAACTAAAGTATTTGAAAAGTTGTATGTGATTCTATTAATGTGGTTAGATATTGTAGAGTGAGAAGCGAAATCTGATTTGGAAATCCAACTACGAGTATAACAGATGGGGATCATCGAGCTAACCATACTTTACCTCAGTACTAGTTGGATTATCATGAATCTTCTATTAAAAAGTCTCTTGTACAATAATCGTCCGCAATTTAACAGACGTGAAAATTTGTTCCCCATCTTCCACTGTAATTTTCTGAAATTTTACGGGTATCATCCCATTTCAAGGGACACTGGGACTGAATATTGAAATTTTAAAGCTTTTCATTAATTTATTTCAAATTCGGCGTGTTTGTTGTGTCTGTACGTTTAAATAACATTACCAAATATCACCAAGTTTCATTCATTAGTTCCTTAGATATTAATGTTCACGTATTTTTTATGATACTGAATTATGCGTAAATTCAAAACATCCCTGATGGCTTCAGAATTATTTTTGCTTTTAAAAATATTCTGTGTAGCACTTACATTTCATGATAAAGAAAACTGCGCATGGGTTTTTAAATTTGAGAATTGGTTAATGAGATAAAAGTTTTCTTACAAATGGTAATTTTTGCTACATAATTTTCTTTAATTTTTAGAAGTTAAAATTGAGCGGTAGCCAGAAAAAGGGCCCATAAGCGAAAGTCATGTTTCGAAAAAACAAAGATTGAAATATTTATTTTTATGCAATTCCGATATTAATGCACTTTTATCAAAATAACAATTTGCATACTACATGTATTACAACAATTTTTGTCTACAAGTTTTTGTTAAATAATGCATTGCGACTTTAATAGTGTTATAATATGCATATTTTATTGGAACATTTTATACATCCTTTTTCCAGAGAGCAAGCTTATTTTATCAAAATACTTTCAATATGGTTACATTTTAGCAGACATTAAACATCAGCATCGAACAGCTCACATTACAGAGGTTCATAATCATTTTAATAAAATTATATTACTACGTCACAAATTGTATCGAATACGAGAAAATAAAGAATATCTGTTGGATATCTACAGAATACAGATTACAGGTTATTTGGTATTAATATAGAATGGATTCACACTCCTTTAAAATTTATTTTCAGAGTGCAGTTTACATTTTAGTGCACATCCTGGATGGACTCAGTCACTTTAAGGATTATCTTCACTGATTGCTTACTTTCGCAATACGCAAGGGTGCACGGGTTCATTCAGTTAGCTACTCTACCCTCTGTTTACAAGATATTGAAACGAAACTTTGTAAGCAAGTAGATTTTAAAACGGAGAATCGTATTAAACGTTCTCCCGAAAAAGAGCCTACAGGCCTATGGGCCCATTTTACGCTACCGCCTCAATTCATGTTAAGAAAAGTTTTCAGTGAAAAGCTGATTCCATGCACAGCTTTTTATATGCTGAGTATTCTTGCAAAGTTTCATGTAAATCGGAGCAAATAGAAGCCTCTAAGAACTTTTATTATTGACCAAAAACGTAGTTTTGAGAAAACCAATTTTTAGCGGGTGTGGCATTTAAAAAATGGTCGCCAGACCTTTAAAAGTAGTAGTCGGGTAGCTAAATATAGGACGGAATGTTAAACAAATGTATAAGGTAATTATTTGTTTTAAAAAAAGAAAACAGGTATATTTATTTTTACACTTTTGGCCAAAAAATCAGTCCTAGTGTCCCATAAAGTAGTTACAGATGACGTACCTATTTTTTAAATACGTATAGGCGTATTTCACTTGTTACCAAATATATATTCAATCGGGTTTAAATCGGAAAGACATGGAAGAAGAACAAAAAATAGTAATATGCGTTACAAGACCGGTATGTTGAAGTTTTCATGTTCCAGGAAAAGTTTGAAAAAGCGAAATGTAGTTGAGTTTTTTAATTTCCGAGAATTGAAAGAAAACATACCACTCGTGTATCGTACATTATTTTGTGCGAAGATCGTTTATTACATACCTGAAAGAGGAATTTCTAATTAGTTGCAATGAAATCTCCATCTTGGTTTCTGTTCAATGACGGCAAATTTGCAAAACAAAAATATCTATCTTCAACATTGTTGCTTTAAAACGTTTTCTGTGTTTACTGTACTCCAGCAGGCCGTGATATACGTCTGTCTTTCCCCCCCCCCCAGTCTATGATGAGTCTGGAATCTTGTTGATTTTTTCACGGCTTCCTTAATGTTATTTGCATCACGAATGCAGTAACTTTAGTGAAGTTGTAGAGTTTACTTAATTTTTGCAAATATTTAAAAACAATAATTAACAGTGCAATTTAAGTGAAATTGCAGTGGTAAGTTTTCAATTTATAATTATTACTATATTGAACGTCTCTAAAAATAATAGGGCCTATGTTAAAAGCCTAAAGCAATAAAATCAATATGTCACTTAAGCGGTAAGAAGAGGGAAATTGTTATGTGTTAGGTTGGGAATACTGAATGTGGAATTTTAGACTTTCCGCGGATTGGTTTTGTGCGGAAACCAAGCAAATACGCACGATCTCCCACAAATGACATTTATCTCAAAGGAATGGTCCATACATTTTATTTTTCTACGTTCGCGGATGTATAGCAGATGTGGCAGTGTATAGCGCAGCCGCAGCGAGCGTGGAAAGATAAGATGTATGCACTGTATTAATAATAATAATAATAATAATAATAATAATAATAATAATAATAATAATAATTAACGACGATTTAAAATGCAGAACTTATTCTGTCAAATTCTCCCTAGATCATTATACTATGCCACAAAGTTTTAATGTCTTACTTACACTAAATCTACGATACAGTGCTCACAGCTTTACTTTCCTCCCTGTATTTTCTATGCTAAGGAACTTATTGCCTTTTACAATCCATTGCCATAGGTTGAACTTACGAAACACAGTACAATGTATTGCAGTAAGGGAAGAGAAATAAATATCTTCTAATACGATATGTAAATATTTATACAAATATATCAAGTGTGAAGTCATGTGAAGCATTAAGAATTGGTAGACAGGTGGTCGGACAGGAGTAACGCTTCCACGAAGTTACATTTTTGTTCTGTTTCCACTACAAGCAAAACATTTCTTTCTTCGTCTGTTATCCACTTATATATCAGAGTGTGGACATAACCTCAGATCAAGATGCACTCTAGCCGAGTTAATTATTAATATTGCATCAGTGATGAGCCACCGTCTCTTGTCAAGAGTTTACAGTCGCCATCTTGAGACTTCTAAGAGAGCCATACATAATACAAAATATCTTTAATTTTTAAGCTAATATCCAAGCTTCAAGGTAATTTAGAAACATTTTAAAGTGGATAATAATGTATATACTAATATTTAATCATATATCCTTTCCAACATAATAAAGAAATAGAAAAACGAAACAAAAAATTTTAAAGTGTTTTGGAAATAAAAAAAAAGCGTAACCATTTCCAAAGATATGACTTCATTGCGATCCCTATGTCTACTGTACCCCTACTTAAAGACGAGAAAAATGTGTTTCTGTAGCACAAAGCGCTTATTTATCTAACGACATTGTTCTTAAAGACTTTCAATTGGAAACGCAGATAAATTCAATAGGATCTATAATGAAAACGATTGCTAGGTGTAGCTTTCTTATAAGTACTCCGATTTCCACTGTCATTTCATCACTGTTACATTCTCGTTTATATAACTTATAATCTATATATTTACTTGGTTATTTAACGACGCTGTCTCAATGACAAGGCTATTTATCGTCGATGAGATTGATGATAGCGATATGAGGCCGAGAATTCGCCATAGATTAGCTAACATTCGCCTTACGGTTGGGGACACTACGAAATAAACCCGACCAGGTAATCAGCCCAAGCGGGAATCGAACCCGCAACCGAGCGCAACTTCGGATCGGCAGGCAAGCACCTTAGCCGACTGCGCTACGACAGTGAATCTCTCATTTTTTTATTTTATTGGGTTATTTTACGACGCTGTATCAACATCTAGGTTATTTAGCGCCTGAATCAGATGAAGGTGATAATGCCGGTGAAATGAGTCCGGGGTCCAGCACCGAAAGTTACCCAACATTTGCTCGTATTGGGTTGAGGGAAAACCCCGGAAAAACCTCAACCAGGTAACTTTCCCCGACCGGGATTCGAATCCGGGCCATCTGTTTTCGCGGCCAGACGCGCTGACCGTTACTCTACAGGTGTGGATGTGAATCTCTCATATTATTGCACAAATTTAACAGTAAAATTTAATCATCCCTACTTATTTTTCTTTGAACTGAAAGAATAGATGGAATGGAAGAGTGTTTTAAAGTAAAAAGATGAAAACACAATCTGACAAAGACAAATAAAGTAATTATTTTAACCCTGTGGTGTATTTATTTAACGAAATTCTCATCAAAAGAATATAAATTCTATCTCAGAATAGCTCTATAGAGTGTGCAATGAAAACGATTCTTACAAGACAATTTGGAAACATTTGTGTTTAGCAGTCGCTTAGCGTGTTCTTTTCCGGAAGTCTTAAAAACAAAAGCAAAGCTTACCAAGTGATAAATAAGGTCTAAGGTCTGAATAAACTGAATTATAAGCAGGGAAAACGGCTTCAAAGCTGGGTACCTGACAAAATGAGTGCACTGATCTTTGAAAATTAACATGGGGGTATAGGTAAATACTATGCCCGCCAAGAAAACTCACTTCTGATGGCTCCAATTCCTATTTCAGTTACTTATTTTATTTATTTATTTATTTATTTATTTATTTATTTATTTATTTATTTATTTATTTATTTATTTATTTACTTATTTATTTATTTATTTATTTATTTATTTACTTATTTAGTTATTTATTTACTTATTTACAAGGAAGGCTCACCAAGTGATATTGGATTTTCAGAACGATTGTTCCCCCATAAGTTCCATATGAAATAAGAAATCTTCCTGTAAATTTCTAAATTCGGAGAAGGCTTAGATTTCGAGACATTATTTTTAAAAATAATCGCTTAACACGGATATAAGTACTCATATCTCCATTATGTTTATTGCTCCAAATGTACTGGGTGTTCATTTCAAAGTGTGTCATGACGTCACTGTTGTTGGGTCACCGATTTGAAGCGAGTTTCAGCTTATATGTTAGAGAAGTTGCCTATTATTTAAGGCGTTCTTCAATCTGAACTTGAGAACATGTACGGTATAACTTGAACGTCGTAGCAACAGATTGCGGTCTGTACGGTCTGTGTGCTACCATAACCTCTTTCGAACTGTGTTTTGCCCCGGCAAGTCGTACGCAGGGTATTTGTTATCATCGGTTGCGTACGGTAACATTCCACAACACAAATCAAATGCTCCGTGTCCATGTTGACCGTCGAAGTTAATGTCAACAAATACGTAAGTAATCGTCTTAAGCCTCTCCCCATATCCCGACAGTACGTATTTCCAAACAGTTGACATTCCTGTCACTACCGGCGTTACCGTACGTATCGGTACGTATTCTTTAGAATGAACGCCGTACTTGCTAGGCAACTTCTCTGGCGCATAAGTAATACACCTCTGCGGAAGTGTAGGAAGATTGAATTCTCAAGGCTCATCGACTAGCCACATGACGGCATACAGCGAGCCATGACACACTTTGAACTGAACACCCAGTATATACATTGCCCTCAAAATCTGTGAACCTTACGAAAATTCACCTATTCAAGTAGTTTGTTTGTTTATTTATTTATTTATTTATTTATTTATTTATCTGTTTATCTACTTACTGTATTTAGTTATTTATTTACTTATTTACAAGGAAGACTCACCAGGTGATAATGGATTTTCACAACGACTGTTCCCCTTACGTTCCATTTGAAATAAGAAATCTCCCTAAAATTTTTAAATCCGGAGAAGGCTTAGACTTCGAGATATGATTTCTCTAAATAATCGCATAACACGCATATAGGTACTCATATCTCCATTATGTTTATTGCTCCAAATGTATATGTATTGCCCTCAAAATCTGGGAAGCTTACGAAAACTCACCTCTTCAAGTGGTTTCAAGAAGTTGGATACTTTCAATCTATCAGTGATCATAGCGTTCTTTTGTTAGACTCATGGACCAATTACGGAGGTAGACAGGCTATAGGAAGTATGACTCCAGAAGGTAATTGAAAAATGAGTTCTATTCAGTCAATACTTAACATAAACACAATAAAACATGTTATAATAACATATACACAGATTTTAAAAACAAACATTTTCGCCGATTTTGATTGGCATCTTCAGGTCGTGTAGGTCGAATGGAACATGTTATAAAAAGTGAACACGTTTATAACATGTTCCATTCGACCTACACGACCTGAAGATGCCAATCAAAATTGGCGAAAACGTTTGTTTTTAAAATCTGTCTAAATGTTATTATAACATGTTTTATTGTGTTTTATGTTAAGTATTGACTGAATAGAACTCATTTTTCAATTAGCATTGAACTTATCGGAATCAATATGCCTTTGAAATTCCAGAAGGTAGATTCCGGAGTGGTGGGGATGGAGTGCGCGGACAGCGGGAAACGTACAGAGTGTTAGTTAACAAATTGAGTGTTTGTTAAGCACACGTTATTACGTACTGTTGCATTACTACATTTGTTATTGAACATGATTGTGTTATTTGTGTTCGCTATCAGTATGGTGACGTATAACTTAGTACCTATTGCACAACGGATATTTACAGTTAAGACATTTTTCTCAAAGAAGAAATCGTATGACAGTACCGTTCGCAAGTTTATATCACAAGGGGCCCTGGATTGTACACACATGCCTTTTCTATTATGGATATTGCATATTTTATAGTATATTATATTTAAATCCAGTAATTAAGTCTATCAATACTTAAAATCCACATAGCGATATAATTATTTTTTGCATTTTATTTCCCATTTTGTAAGATTTTAACCTAACAGCACTAAAAACATAGAAATATAACCCACAAACATAACAACGTCCAAAGGCAAACAAATGCAACGCGAAAATATAGAAACGTTCGTTTCGATCTAGAACGGAGTCAGCGCAGTCGTTTTTAGCCGTTGACTATTCTCTTTGCAGAGATACGGATGCTTTTTTCTTCATTATGTAGAAACAATGTACCATCACAGACTTTACCCTGGCTAAATTGGGTATTAGCTAATCCTGTTTAAGTAATCGGTGATTATGTATGGTGCAAAGAAATTACATTTTAATCACGATTACTGTTTAATCGTAGTTTCGTAAGATATTGTTGCTTCGTTTTTTTACAGAGGTTGATTCAATTCGTCACCAATCAAAAAATCTATTGCCCTGGGATGGGTTTGAACCTCATTTAACTAGGATCCGACGGCAAGCATATAACCACATGTCCATCGAGGAAACACTCCAGAGCCATTGTGAAGTAATGGCTATATTCATGAGTGTCTGAACCCCATATCATCTAATGACTAGTTTCAAGTCCGTGGTATGGCGTTCAACTCACAAACCCAACTTGGTCCATCAAGTTTTAAACGATATTTCAATTATAAATGGAAAATTGTACATTACTAAATTAAGAGTCAGTCAGGAGGGTAGCGAACGAAATTTTCCAGTTTGTGAAGATGCCTTGTACACCCTTCCCTTCTTGCCGCGCGGCGTGCCAAAAGTTCAAGCCCGGGATTTGTCGACACATAATCAATATTATGTCCAACACGAATCTCGCATTTTGACCTGTTCTCCCGGCACTGAACACCCCAAACCCTATCTCTATATTATTCACTCACAGCGGCTAGCTAGCCACCTCCCCACCCCCCACACCGGTCTACCCGTGTGCAACTTTCACGTGTCTTTGTGACGTTCTATTTCACTGTCAATTTTTGTTATCCATTTTCCCCCCACAGCTTCAAACAGGGAATATTTCTGGTCTATTGGATATCACATGTCCAGGAGACACTTTTATTCTACCAACGTACGTGCACATACATACATACATACATACATACATACATACATACATACATACATACATACATACATACATACATACATACATACATACATACATACATACATACATACATACATGCATGCATACCTACATACATACATACATACATACATACATACATAGGGCCTACATACACACATACCTACCTACCTACATACATACACACATACCTACCTACACACATACATACACACATACATACAGCCATTATTATTATTATTATTATTATTATTATTATTATTATTATTATTATTATTACATACGTACCTACCTACATACCTACCTACCTACCTACCTACCTACCTACATGCATACCTACATACCTACATACATACATAAAGCCATTATAATTACTTATTATTATTATTATTATTATTACATACATACCTATCTACATACCTACATACCTACCTACCTACTTACATGCATACCTACATACATACATACTTACCTACCTACATACCTACATACATACTACCTACACCTACCTATCTACCTACCTACCTATCTACCTACCTACATACATTACACACATACATACAAACATACATAGGGCCTACATACACACATACCTACCTACCTACATACATACATACTTACCTACCTACCTACCTACATGCATACATACATACATACACACATACATACATACATACAGCCATTATTATTATTATTATTATTATTATTATTATTATTATTATTATTATTATTATTACATACATACATAATAATACCTACCTACATGCATACCTACATACATACATACATAAAGCCATTATTATTATTATTATTATTATTATTATTATTATTATTATTATTATTACATACATACCTATCTACATATCTACCTACTACATACATACATACATACATTACACATATACATACATACACACATACCTACCTACATACATACATACATACATACATACCTACATACCTACCTATCTACCTACCTACATACATACATACATACATACATACATACATACATACATACATACATACATACATACATACATACATACATACATACAGTACATTCTTCCTCTGACATATCGTCAAGTGAGATGTACTGCCTGATAACAGATGTACATATCAGGCAGAACCTCAATCAGAGGATAGGAAAGGAAGTTGGGGAAATTAATTGCAACATAAACCACTGTTATACGTAATCTTAACTTTTAAAGTTATTTTTCCCTCCGGCCTCCCAACTAACACTTTATATCCATTTCTGGATTTCTCTCATACGTGCTACATGCCCTGCCCATCTCAAACGTCTCGATCTAATGTTCCTAATTATGTCAGGTGAAGAATACAATGCGTGCAGTTCTGTGTTCTGTAACTTTCTCCATTCTCCTGCAATTTCATCCCTCTTAGCCCCAAATATTTTCCTAAGCACCTTATTCTCAAACACCCTTAATCTCTGTTCCTCTCTCAAAGTGAGAGTCCAAGTTTCACAACCATACAGAACACAGTAAATGATAGTGATTTAAAAATTCAATAGGAATTAAATTTACTTTTGACACATTATAAACAAAACCTGTTACCATGTTAACCAAAACAAATTAGTGTGATAAATGTAGAAATCCCGTTGTTCGATACATCCAAATGTGTGCTATCTTGTGTATAAGTGCATTAATTTTGAAAATTGTTATATTTATTTCAAAATATAACTTACTTTTGAATAACTATATAAATTAGAAAATAAATACTATTGGTTTTTTTTTTTCACAGTAATGGAGTTAATATACTGAAGAATTTTCTAATTTGCTTGTATTTGTTTGGATGAATTTATATAAAAAAATATCTCTCGTTGTATCAGATGACTGAGAACTGTAAAAATTGTAGAACTACTTAAAACAGGTAGTAAAAAGTCTCTTATGAAGACTGAATTCTTTTCGTCATTCCTGTTTCCATGGAAACAATTTCTGTGTGAGCAGTCGTATAATTACAGAACAAGCCAAGTCCTTTAAAGAAATATATTAACTACAGAAGTATCCAGACAAATGCTGGGTATCAAATAACAAAAAAATTATCTTTGATAATATCCTTATTTGTAAGGAGCAAAAGACATGACTCATCAGGTCCCTGCATGCCGGCACAGTTGAACTGATAATATTCAGAAGTGGTTTCGGCAGTCATGAAAGAAAAGACTAGAAAATTATCAGCTTTGTCTAGAGTCTCTAACTTGAAAAGAACACCGCCGCACAAGTGTCTTGAGAATTGAATTACGTGTGATATCACAGACAAACGGTAGGCTATTCAAAGAAGTACTGCCGGTGTCAAAACTACGTTATGTATGGGAGTTCTCGAAACTCGAGGCACTTTTACAGTAGAAATGCCATAAGTTCGTCAAAATTTAAGTCTGTTTCAAAATAAAGCACAACTATCTTCACAAAAAGAACAGAATTTATTTAAATACAAAGATATTAAAACGAGCTCTAAATATGACTGACATTGTTTTCTTCAATTTGAACGGTCTCTCCTTCAAGCTTTGTAAAATACTCAGGAAAGAATCTCACAAAACGTTCTAAATTTATTGATCACTTCATACTTTCATACTTTTTATTCAAGATCACAATACGACGGAGAGAAATTATCTGTAGTAATGTCACGAGAGGTCTGAGATCTGCCGATAAATCCACGAGCGAAGCGAGTGGATTTATCTGGGAAATCTCAGACCTCGAGTGACATTTATTAGGAGTATTTCGTGAATAAAATAAAAATTTAAATAATATATCCCTAAAATTCGATCACAAAATGTTAATAATTGTATATTAACGAATACTTAACCTATTCAGACATTGTGAAGTTGAAATACTCGTAGATGAATATCGATTATTGCAATAAAGAAATTCGATGTTATTATTCAGTAATGCCAATTGCGAAAAGCGAAATACTAGTTTAATAATGTTAATTACATATACTGCACTTTTCTATTATTATTATAGCAAATACATTTTCATTATCTGCTGAAATCATAATTTAATTTAACAGTAACAGTGGGGACAGCTATATACCAATGCTTATGTATTCACAGCGAGACATGTTGCTACACAGTGAAGTCATCTCTGTATAGATAGACCTAATTAAAACACGAATTTTATTACGCCATACGAAAGGCAGTTTGATCAAAGACATTATTACTATGCAAGGTCTTTGAGTTTGATATGCGATGATGTTACATAAATTTGAACGTCTGTTAATTGTTTAATTTCAATACAAATGTTATAGGCTACAATTTTATAGGTTACGTTAGGCCTACCTGTGGAAGCAGGACCAATGTCAGCTGTGCCTTGTTTCGACCGTTACTTACAATCAGTGCTATACGAAAACATTTTTTATAGCTCGACAAACGCATTCTCGCTGTAGTGTGTAACGGAACTAAAGCTGCATCTACACAGTTCAATATTCCAACCGCTTATGCGTGCAATCTGGGAAGAATATTGAAAGAATCAAGTTTAAAAGGTACGTTCAATTAAGATGCATAAAGATTTTGTGTCTACATGGTGCGCCGTTTTGAAAGTGGTCTTCACTGCGTAAATATATTAATTAATATTAAATATCAAACTTGCATTCATTGCTTTAAAGTTGAAATGAAAGTGTAACCGTGTAGTTGCAGCTTAATGTATTCATGATCATCAATTTAAGGGGAAACAGTTGGCGACAACGACTAAACAAAAGAACGACCATGCGATAAATTGATAGCGATAAATCTAGCTGCAGAAATTATCGCAAAGTCTGACTGTGATTGGTTGGAATTCAAAATTTCATTACACTTCATTGGTCGAAAATGCAACGACGTCATATAAACGAAATAGTCTTGTAGGTAACTCGGTAGGTATATGAATTTATACAGGATGTAAAAAAAAGTATCCAATATTTTAGGAGGTTAGCCTATAGTAGACTATGCACCAAAAGAAGAAACAATGTCTAATAAACATGGGTCCTACAACACATACTTTCTAAGATCTGAACACTTGTTCATAGGAACTGTCCTCTGGGAAGAACAGAATGGATTTTCCCAAACTATCAGATAAATCTTGGCGAATGTTCGGATTCACGACATCACGCTATCAGCGTTAGATAGCCACGTTTGATGCAGGGTAGTTAAAAATAACCGACTGATAATAACTTATAGAATAGTTACACAACTTTTATACTCCGAAATCCTAAGTTATAAATCATCTCAATGCCTTATCAATATCATTACCTACTGTAACCATAACTGCAACGAAGAAATAACTTTGATAGCTTTCATTTGTTACAGTTCGAATAAAAGTTTCTATGCCAACAGAAACGAAACACTTGAAGACGTGATGTTAAATAAAATCATTGTAATTTAATGTATGTATGTATGTATGTATGTATGTATGTATGTATGTATGTATGTATGTATGTATGTATTCATGTAATGTATGTATGTATGTATGTATGTATTCAAAGACAATGTATGTATGTATGTATGTATGTATGTATGTATGTATGTAATGTAATGTAATAAAAGGTATTTATTTATTCACACTGCAATGGGTATTTGGGGGCAGTGGTAACCCCATTACATTCAAAGAAATAATAAACACAATTAATAATAATACTAATAATTAATAATAATAATAATAATAATAATAACAGGTAACATCCTAAATTAAATTAAGCACGATCGGTTAAAATAACATTTAAAATAAATCTAATTTGTATAGGGACATCATTTTATTTTTACTAACATTTTTAATATTAATCTGTCTATACCTTTAGAGAACCGGAAACACCGCTTGCTCCCCCCTCCAAGACTGGAGTTCGATGATACTGGCGTAAAACACAAATCACTCTACTAGGTATAGGAAGGAAGAAAAGTAGTTCATCCATTTACGTAAACTAGGAAATATCGCGATTTTGAGTTTGATAATTTTCATTAGGTTTTTCTTTAATCAAAGTACAGTACTGTATTAAGAATAAGTGTTTTTACTCACGAAGGAGTTATCCATGCGAACGTATTCATTATGCAGTGTATATTATACTGTCTACAGCACATTAGCGTACAATATACAGAAAGAAGTTAAATTGAAAAATAATCATAATATGAATATTTAAACACAATTTTGAAAATGGTGGCCGTTCATTTCGATACAGGCTTCAGTTCTTTTGTGCATATTATCGCACTATAGACTATTGCATCTAATTCCAATTGCCAGTTTCGTCCTTCGTACTAGTAACTCATGTTGAAATAATTCTGTACCTACTCTACGTACTGTAAATTCAATCTTCACTTCTGCCCGACCCGAAAATATAAAATTACTCAGACATGCTATCTACTGTCCGTCCAAGTGGTTATGCAGCAGGATTGTAGAAAGGGAGGAAATCACGTGACAGTTAATTACGTAAAGAGGCCCTTTTATTTAAGTGAAATTAAACAGCTGTATAATATTACGTAAACTTCCAATTCCTGAGAAAAATTAATGTTTTCAGAAAAGAGCTAAGACAGCCCAGCTATTACAGAGGGGCGAGCAGAAGCAGGTGGGGAAATCGGGATGCGACGTAGGCAAACGGACAGTACCTGTGCGAAAATATGATTCAATATTGAAAGCTCTTTCTCACTGGAAAACGCGAACATATTTCGGAACGTCATACTCAGTGGAAAACATCGGATAGTATCGGACAGATCTACCATCATTTAGTACCTGAATGACATGGTTACGTTTCTCTATGCGACATCACAGAAACGTACCATGTCAATCAGGTACTATCATCATGTGGTAGATGAAAGAAACTCACTGTCCGATATTACCCGATGTCCGATACTACCCGACTCTCCCCTACTGCTTATTTTCTGCGGTCTTGGTTCTGTGTGGAGTTGGAACTTCCTTAGTAGAAGGGGTGGGAGTGAAGTACATTCAAAAACTCAGGTACAATAAAAATTGAAGTAAAAATAAAATGATGTCCCTGTATCTAAAACCCACGAGTATGATATGTTCATATCTGCACAAGTACCTTTCAACATTACACTCATTTCCCTGTCAACTCATTCACTGCACTGGAACTACGACACATTTCACTGATTCTATCCTGATTTCACTAACACTTCAAAAACATTTCACTGTTCAAATACTTTGCACTGCCACTATAAACTATAAAGCTTCACTGACAGGAACACGTTTCACTTACTCAACACACTTCACTGACACAACATAATTCTTCACTGATAGAACACTTCAATAACAAAATATCAATTACACCCTTTAAATACTGTGTATAATTATCGTCTATTAGTAAAGTCCTTAAGCCTATTTTTAAATACATTTTTGGTTGTTGGTAAAGCCTTTAGTAAGTCTGCATGTAAAGCATTCCAGTCCCTGATAGTACGATTGAGAAAAGAAAACTTTCCAGTGTCCGTCCTCTGCCTTCTTTCCTCAATTTATAAGAGCGGTCGTTCCTTGAAGAGCAGTGGCGTATACTGGTTAAAGGGTTTGAGCTACCGCTGACCCTATTATTACACAAAATATATCTAACAATTACTTTAATTTTAATTACTATGGTAAAACTAATAATACAAAATTATTACATTATGTTATATTATAAACTTTTTCTTTTGTAATTTCCTTGGGCTACCGCCGGTAGCCCCGGTAGCCCGCAAAATACGCCCCTGTAATGAAGAGTAATTTGGCGGCTGCAACCTATTTTTTATTTCTCTCCAGGCAGGCTCACCTCTGTATGTTTTGAACAGTAGACTTATGATCCAGATGGCTATAAATAAATAGATTAAAAAAATAAAATAGGCCTAATGTTTTTGGTTGCATGTAAGTCTTATTTTCTTGCAAAGTTTCAGTGGCTTTAAAGGTATCCTGACTTTTCAATAACCCTATGAACAAAAAATAAACAATAAAATATGCAACCTACCATCATCCATTCCGGGTTATGAATTCTATGTTTATTCGCCTGCATTGGAAACCATATTTGGTGGCGCCATTTAATGATAAAGAATTTTATCTCAGATATTCATACAGACATAAATTTGTATAGTCGATGTAGTCGATGTTATTTTTAAGACGGAGTTTTGTGAGTGATAAAACTTTTCTTGAAAATCATTAGCATTCAGGTGCTTTAAAAATGCAACCTTACTTTTGACAACACTTGTTTTATGTGCATCTGCACTTTAGCTTTTTAGTAGGTATTTGACGTAACATTACAAGATATGACATTTATATAGTATAAATTTTATTATAGCCTACATCGTATTTGATACTATGAAATTTAAGAATGGTCATCGGTATATATACACTGTAAGTCCTTCAATTTACAGCACTTCACTATATGTACATCATTTGGCCATCATACATGTTGTCCGTGGTACAAGGTAAAAGCGATATATAATTCGTGGCTCGACAGCCCATGAAGGGACAAGGTCTTACACAACGCATTGTTTACCTCAAGCCTGCAAGCTTTAGCAGGGGTAAAATAGCATCCAACCATTAGGGATATACCGTGTGTTCAGAGCAATTATCCCACCCTTCCTGCCGTTATAGCTGACGTTCGAAACCGGATTTTGCTACCCACTGTAGCTCCCGAAATTCGTCATGAAGCTGGATGGAGCGAACTCTATTTCCTTGCGGTTGATTGTAAGCATATAAAGCACAATCGAATTCCTTCCCGGGACAATTAAGTACTCAATCGAATTCCTTGCCGTTCCTACCTGAGTACCTACATGGGCTAGCACAGTTTTGATCTTTACAATTACGGAAATGGACCGATTACGTTTGAATTTTTCACCACATAACATTTACGTAGTCTTTGAAAGAGCCTTGCATTTTTCTGTTTCCGTGGTTTTACCCAACGTATATGAAGGTTTATTTGAAAAAAGAATCAAAGTAAAAAAAAAATAGAAATTTGAGACATTAATCACATTTATTTATTTTGTGGTTAGCATTTGTGATGTGTTCTGCATATGTGGAGGTGTTTTCTAACCACACCTACAGAGACATCAACACAGACATGGAAATACTACACATCCAACCAAAAATCCAGAAACTAAACACACTAGAACAATATGAAATATAAGTACAGACACACAAAAACACACCCCAACGAAATTCTCAACACACAACTCAACTTCAAAACACACACACACTCTTTGACTCTACACTATACCACAGGAACACACCCTCACAGGAAACAGAACAAGTGGCGCCAAGACCAACGACGATCAGTTCTGAAGATGACCCATAAATAGGTCGAAACATGTAAACGAGGTACGTTGAAATTTAACACAGGAAAGTCTTACCATACATATTCCGAAGTGATACAGTGTTAAAAGTTGTGTAATCAAGATGAATATAAAAACTTATTGAGCATTTCATATAACAGTTGTGTTTGTGTTTAAATTATTTGAAAATGGTGTATATACCCTTCGAGAGAGAACAGAAATCATCCTTATTGATTAAATTTAGGAAATCACACAAAAACAAACTGTATTTTCATCCTAAAATCAATTGACAATAACAATAATCCAGGCTGTCAGGCGAAGATAGAAAACAAAAGATGGGAAAATAAATGAATGAGACGCATAAACAATTGAATACTCTTTCAGATTTAAGTATCACAAGATAGGGGTACCATTTGAAATTTGAAAATGGGGATGGCTGGGGGTGAGGGGGTGGAACTTAATAATGAGTTAAGATTTCCCCCTCAATATCTAAATTAAGGTGTCTTTTGTTTAATTAAATTCAACTTAAACTTTATATTTATTTAGACTGGGATGTTTTGAAATGAACGTTCTTACTTCTCTGATCAGATAAACTTACCATCTTTACGAAAAATCCTACGAGACAAAGAATTTGATTCCTGGTGTACGTTGCCTCAGAAAGGAAAGGGAGTCATTCTATACAAAGAATACACGCCTGGTAACATATGGCTATCTAAACCGAATGGATTGACCAGCAGCGAATGGAAGGACGCTATTAAGATGACTGCCAATGTATGCCCAGTACGTGCTCTACCATGCAGGTCTCAGAATGGAACCCACTGCTGACATTGTCGGAGTGAGAAAGAAACACTTGATCACGTTCTGGGAATCTGTCCTCATGGAGAACTACTGAGAAATAGTCATCACCACAAGATTCGATCCCTCCTAGCATCGGCCCTACGAGGAAAAGACTACCAAGTAGAGGAGGAGGTCCATGGTTTGTCCACAAATGGATCTACAAGACGCATTGGCATCATCGCTATCCCGACAAGATCAACAAGAGGATTCATAATCGATCCAACTGTAAGGATGGAAACATATGAAAATCAACCTGCTGAGGTACATCAGGAAAAATGCGACATATACGACCCCACTATACCATATTATAAGGAAAAATATCATCTAACATCGATCGAAGTTATTGGATTACTGATTGGGGCTAGAGGAACCATCACAAAAAGATTCGCGCATTTTTGCAAGCAGTTTGGTCTAGGACAAACTCTTGTTACTGAAGTATCTCTGTCTGGAATTAAGGGACCTATAAAAATCCTAAAAACCATCTCTACACGTAAATAGATTGATCTTTTCCTATGGCGATCTGTTCACTTAAGTTGAGTCTGGCAACTAGTGCTAAATAGACGACTGTGATCACTTGATAGCAAATAGATACTGTACTAGGAAATTTTATGTTTCTTCTGGAATTAATGATCTTTTGTTTAGTCGTCCTCAATTATTTATAATTGTGTTATTTCTTTTTCTTTTCCTTCTCCATTGTTTTTTTTTTCATTATAATTTTGTACCTAGCATTTACTCAAAAAAAAAAAAAAAAACAATTTTTTGGTAAGCTTTGTCTTCTAGGCAGCCTTCACTTGGAGAAGCTGAATAAAATTCAACACAATAATTTTGGTACGATGTGTTTTTAGTATCTATTAGCAGCAAGTGGCTAAAATTTCAATTCAATGTGTGCTATAATAAGTGAATAGAGTGTACCTAATTATAGGCATGTATGAATTTATATAAAAAAACTGTCCGGTACAAACCTCTTGGGAATGTAAATGACGTTTTTAAGAAATATACCAAAAAGTAAAGCAGACTTAATTGATCTGTAAGGTACAAAACACGTTACATTTCCTTCACAGCGTTCCATAAAAAAAAACTTGGCATCAAAGTATTGAATAGGCCGCTAGATATACATTATGCAATCTACTTTCATGTCTAATAATGCAGTTGTAAGTTAACAAATTCCAAAGCTTTTGATACTGGAATGAAAGAGTGGTTTAATCTTTTATTTCTAATTCAGATGAACCTTTATCACACACACAATCTGCCCTGAATGACTTCAATTGCCTTTTCTGTAGAGAATAATAGGGCATAAGAGCGGCACCGGTTCCATGCATAATACAATAACTAGGGTTATTACTGAAAAAAAAGAAGTATTGAGTTAAAAAATAACTGTTGTTAACAATTGTTCTACCATTGATAAAAACTTGATAGAATTTCGGAATACGCTATGCATTAGTAATGACGTTAAAAGTTACTGTACAACGCCATAAAAAAAGGGTCATCAGCTTATCAGTTATTTAGAAGTAGCGAGTAACTGTGTTTTAAAAAATTGTCCATTCATTGATGAAAATGTTAGGCCTTTCCCAACGTTGGCGTTTCCATAGCGATCGTCAGAGAGTACTCTGGCCGAATCAACTATTGAAAAGCATTTCTACATCTGTTTCTAACAGCGAATTTCAGTTCATCCCGTCACTTTATACCGTAGTTCAGCCAGGCTTTTAGGTTCAAATTGTCGTAAGAGTGACGTTTTAAACTTGACTCCATTTTATAAATGTTCTAAAATCCGAATTATCTATTACTCAGCATTCTGCAGCTGTAATGACTAATTCGAAGTAAAATTCCAGGATCTCTGATGCAATTTAGTTTATGTTGTAATGAAACTGAGGATATATTCTATTACCAAAACTTTTTATGCAGAGTTTAATTTCAACAGCAAAATCTAAAATAATTGACTTTTTGGGAAAACAACCCGTAAGAAACAAGATTACAACAGGAAATAAAAGCACAAGTTAAATTATCTTAAATGACAACCATAGGCGTACAACGCAGAGAGGGAAATATTTTCAGATTAAAATGTGTTTTACCCAGTGGTCGGTAGGTCCTACTTATACCCAAGTATTTTCCTCTAGGAGTGACGCAACGTAAATGTAGAATTTTGATAGTTGGTTATTTAACTACGCTGTATCAACTACTAATTACTTAGCGTCAATGCAATTGGTGATACCGCAATGGAACTTGATATTAGAAGACATAAGGCTGAAAATTCTACATGCTATTACACTGAACAAGAATTTTGTGCCCCTTATTCATTGATGTGCGCTGAATCCGAAAATGCATTCCTTTTCATCATATCATCTAAGGTTTTTAAGATATACTATGATTTCACTTTTCGATAAGCGCTCCCCCAGGAAATATCTGGTGCGGGTTGGGGTTTGTAAACGAAAACAAAAGCTAATGTATTTTATGAGTTTATGACCTATTTCCGGGTTCTTATGGCTGTTGGCACGTCCTTTTTACTTCTAATAAATAAACAGATATTGGTAATTTCTATTCAGTAAATTTCATAATAGTTCAAAGTGAGGTCTACGCAATGAACAAACAATATTTGAAAGAAAAGTTTACCGGTTTGAGTGAAGACAAATTAAAAGAGGGAATTTTCATCGGTCCACAAATTTACAAAGTTATGGCTGACTCTTTGTTTGAGGAAAAACCTTCCATTACAGAAAAAATGGCATGGCGAACTTTCAAAGATGTTTGCTCAAATTTCCTTGGAAATTATAGGGAAGACAACTATATCGAACTTGTAGAAGCCATGTTAAGTGCATAAGTATAAGAAAATGGAGTGTAATAGACTATGTCTCTCAAAATACACTTTTTACATTCTCATTTGGATTTCTTTTCTTCTAACCTAGAAGCGGTAAGCGACGAGAATGAGGAGAGATCTCATCAAGAAATATTATATATTATTTTAGTAGGCTATTTTACGACGCTTTATCAACATCTTAGGTTATTTAGCGCCTGAATGAGATGAAGGTAATAATGCCGGTGAAATGAGTCCGGGGTCCAGCACCGAAAGTTACCCAGCATTTTTTCATATTGGGTTGAGGGAAAATCCCGGAAAAAACCTCAATCAGGTAACTTGCCCTGACAGGGAATCGAATCCGGGCCACCTAATTTCGCGGCCAGACACGCTAATCGTTACTCCACAGGTGTGGACTCAAGAAATATATGAAATGGAAAGGCGATATAAAGGAAGCTCATCATCTAGTATGCTTGCACACTATTGTTGGTTCCTTGTAAAATAAAGTCCCGGGTCTAGGTATAAACGGATGTCATCCAAAAAATTCTTTTATTTGCTCAGTTCAAATTTCGAAAATTTTCTCATTATATATATGGAATATGTTCATTGTTGTGTTTTTTTTTTTGTTTGTTTTTTTTTTTTAACTATGTACCATCATTTTTGTATCCAGTATACAGTTTTCAAGTATTAAGAGTCATTCTGAATCCCTAGTGTGTTGTAATTTTATCAGTAGCAGTGAAAGAAAAAAGTTTTTCTTGAAAAAATTCAGTTCACTTTCCCCGGAAAATGGTACGTGATGGGGCAATTTTTATTTTCAATTCAGATTTAAGACACACATAGGCTATTAGCAATATTCACCTATTTTTATTTCGGAACAAAACAAAAAGTAACAATTTGTTGTTCAGTGTTACCTGACATTCGTCTTACAATTGAAGAAAACCTCGCTCTAAGCGGGAATCGAACCCAAGCGCCAGCGCAGCCTGAGATGACAAGTATAGTTCGCTACATTTCTTACCGTGCATTATTTTTATACTTGATTTCTCTCATTTTCATTAAATTATTTTCTCATTCTAATCTTACATTTTATATCATACATTGCAATTAAATTTATTGAAGGTACTGTGTGGTGTTGTTTATAGTATTTTCGCGTATAAATATGAATATATAATTTTTTCATCTGGTTCTATCAAACACAGACTAATGTCTTTTGCACCGTGTGATAAACAAATGTTGTTGAGTTGTGAGATGTAGAGTTGAGCTTAAACGATATTTCCAAGTATCTGTGACAACTGTGACTGTGACAATTAAATATCTGTGACTTTTATCTGTGATTTTGTCACACCGATATTTTATATAGATAAGTAAGCACAATATGCATGAATTACACCGATATTTTGTCACACCGATAAAAATTAACAGGAAATATTGAAGAGCAGTGCAATGTGAATACGAATTCTCTATACACGCCACACATCAGTGGTGTATATAGGAAAATGCAACAAATAAGTTATGTACATGCACCATTAACAAATAAATACTAAGCTAACTCAACAGAAACATGTAAAAAGTTAACCTCATATACCAAGAGGTTATATCGTAGTTGATTTTAGATATGGAATCAGTTGATAATTTTTAAATGTAGTTGGGTATGGAAAAATTGAGGTTATGTGATTATCCTAATCGTTTTAAAAATTGATCCTTTTTATTGTATATAATATAATGGATAAATAATTATTTTAAGTCGTGCATTAACATTATAATGTTGAGTCAGAATAAAAATTAACGAATCATCAGTATTTGGAAAACAATGGAAAATAATTACAACACAAAACTGTTGTTCAGACAGGATTTTACACAAGATAAAGTATTGGTAACCAATGGTAATTATTATTATTATTATTATTATTATTATTATTATTATTATTATTATTATTATTTAAATCGTGTAATCAGTATATAATTTATAATAAGATGGTGAAACTAGCGCTGAAGTAGTTTCAATTCGGATGTGAAAATCGTTGCATTTATAAAGATTTTTTTTTTTTTGGAGAGACAGTTCCTCAAACTAGCGCTGAGGTAGTTTAGGTGATTTCGGAAGTGAAAATCGTTGAATTTGATTTTTTTTTCACTGGAGATGCAGTTGATCGTATATCCAAGGCATAACAAAGCCTAAACTAACCAAACCTAACCTGTCACAGATTCGTATATGCAAGGTGTGTATGCGGAGTACGAAGGGAACTACCTCAACGCTAGTTTAGTCGTTGATCGTATATGTCTAGGCCTAATAAAAGCTTAAACCAACCAAACCTGACCTGTCACAGATTCGTATATGCAAGGTGTATAAGGGAATACGAAGGAAACTACCTCAAGGTTAGTTTAGCGAAATAAGTTGCCCATCATATTAGCCAGTTTTGTCTCGTTCGGTTTTAATTGAGTGGAAAATACTTACACATTAATATAAATTGACAGTAAGCAATATGAAAATGTTCTCGGGGGATACATAAAATATTTATAAAACATATATAGGCTGCAGACTAAAATATGAAAACAAAATGTCAGATTCATGATTATATTATTATAATGCCGCTAATAACTTTGCAACACATCATCACTTTGAAAAAAAATAATATTGAACAAAATATCACGAAAAAATAATCAAATACCACCGCCCGATTGCTGTTATTGTATCATGCGCATGCGCAAACCCACGACGTAGAGGAGAAAATATCAGTCACAGACGTTGGAACGGTGACAGAGTACTGAATACGGAGCAGATTTCGATAGCGATATTTTGTCACAGATATTTCGCGTCATCAGTCACAGGTTTATCTGTGACAAAAAAATACCTGTGACAAAATATCGGTTTGTGAAATATCGGCCATCTCTAGTGAGCTGGCCACAGAAACGAGTTATCTTCTATGGAATCTGTAAGTTATCTTCGCTTGTAATAGGAGTGAGAATCGATCTGCATTTGCCTTTTGAAATAACTAGATTTCTAGTCGTTTATGATTGGGGAAAGTTCTGAAAATCACGATGAGATTGGTTGGACCCAAAATTTTATCCAGGGAACGTTTTACTTCTGAACCACGTCGTTCGGTAAGCAGTTGTTAGTTTAACGAGATGTTAAAATACCGGTACTGACATTTGTCAATGTTTAATCTGTCGGAGCAAAATCTGACTAGCTTTGCTGTAACCGACCTAGGATGTTTGTATTCCAAGGAATTGAAAATGCTCCACACAAAAAAAAAAGAAGCGAAATTGAAACGGCGATTGGAACTGGTGAGTAGGTGAGAGACAGTAAAAAATTTTCAGGACGCTTTTGTGCCTTCACAAGGACAATTCTGTCGGATGGGAAGGTTAACACAGAAGACAAGTTTCTTGAATCGTGGTTCAAGAGTAGGATGGGGCTGGCGGGATGAAGGGGGGTTCACGGAAGGAAGAGGTCGATTGTTCTATCAGTCTCGACTGTTGTTTTCCATCCATTGAGCGGCTCGGCAGACTTCTTTTGTTTTTTTTTTTTTTTTACCCATACTCCCGTCCTTTTCTAGAAATCATTGTAGCGTCTTTGCCGAAGCTGTGGTGACACTTTGGAGGGTAGGTGGGTGAGTTAGAAAGGGAGAAGGGCTTTCTGTCGGAACATTTCAAGAAAAGTGTGTGTGTGTGTGCGTGTGTATGTGTAGTAGTAGAATGAGCACCACAAAATCTTGGTATCACCATGTCCATCCAAGACTTTCTCTTTTTCTCTCTCTCTCTCTCTTTTTTTTTTCCAATTCCACCTTCACTTCTCCCTTCTCCCATCCAAGATGTTCTCTCACATGTCCGCCATCTTGTAACTCACGACCCAACGAACTGAAACAAGGTAGGAGAGAGAGCGGGTAGAGAGAAGGGGGTGGTTTACCTAGCTTGTCTAAATCGAAACGAGATGTTGACTTCAAAAACCCCTACAAACCAGACTAAGCCAACCCTTTTTTTTATCCCATTTTACCCTCTTCTTTTGTCTTTTTCTCCCTCCCCACTTTTATTCTCAAAGCTTATATAAGAACAAGAGGGATGAAAAAAAAAAAGGAATAGGTAACATTAGTGATTGTATATACATAAAAAACTTAAATCACCTGTCTTACCCACTCTCTTCTTTATTCCCCGCTTACCCCGTCTTCTTTGCCTCCAGAGACTGATCCCAGGACCCGGGGCGCCATATTCTTTCATGCGCCATTCATTTAACATCGACGTGCCACTTGCCTTCCTCTCCCCGTCTTGTTGTCTTCCGTCCCCCCATTAAAAACAAAGCTACATCTTTTCAAAGACAAAGGCGGGACACGCCCATGTTAGCAACGGCTTCTCCTTGGCTCTATACAACGGTTCGATAGAAGTCAAAGCATTTCAGAAAACCTGTGTCCAATTAAAGATACTAAATTATGGCTTTCATGCTGTTTTTAAATTTAAAAATCGGTGTCACCATTATGACACGTACGTATTTTGTTGTATGTTTCATATCGTCGTTGTTCCTGCAATAACTCCTATGTGATATATTTATCGATTTTCAGATTTTTGCTCTATTAAACAGCTTAAATAGTGATACAGCAAATAATAAAATCTTCTATATGTAATTATATTTCTTTCTTTCGAAAATGTAAGAATTCACAATCCCCTATGTACGACTGCCATAGGATGAATAAATGTGTTTTTTCCTCCTACTGAAAAATAGTATAATTTGCACATAGGAGTTATTGCAGGAACGACGATATGATTCGAAACAATTCAGTAATGGTTATCACGCTGAGAATGATGATGGCGTTTGTAGTTTATTTTCTTTATAGGCATACTTCATTCAAAAGACATGCATAAATAATAGTACGGTATATTATGAAATACATTCATAATGATATAGGCCTACTTTATGGAACGAGTCAAATTTTAGGGAATACGATAACTGCAAGACTTATATCACTATAGTTCTTAAATGTGTTTCATATGTTCTTTTCTATACAACAGCATTATAAAACAATTAAAAAATAAATAACATCAGATTTGTAATGATGGGTAGTTTGATATCATGGTCTATGAAGAAAGAGGTTGCTATGACAACAATGATGTATTAAATATTATAGCATGGTAAATCGTTTCATAATGTTAACTTTGACGATTTAGTTGGCATGGTAACGACACTAATTTGTAAATGTGGCAAATTATGTACGACTTTGACAAAAGATAAGACTGATATACAAAAACATAATATAATGCACCTACACCAAAAAAGAGAAACTTTCTTTTTTTCTTTTCCTTTCTTCTTTTTTGCTGGCATACAAGAGGCATTATTTAGGCTTTAATCTAAAAATTGAAACATAAAACTTCAATTACAATCAATTCGAGGTAGATATTGTTTGTTACTTATAATATGAAGAATATCATCTGGTTGAGTTTCTGGCTGATATGTACATCAATTATCAGGCAGTACATCTCACTTGACGATATGTGTCAGAGGAAGAACAATTGATAATAAAATCAAAACAACTTGGAACATAATTAAAAAGAAAAGTGGACGATCAAAAAGTAAAGTAACAAACTATATCTAACAATGCAAAAACGTCTCATCCCCCAAGATAATGTTACACAACCGCGGGCCAAAATTAATGCTATGGCTTTAGAGCAGCAGATGTGAAACATTTAGGTTCTACTAATGTTGAATTATTATTTCGCCTTGTGTCATGATTATGTGACTGTAATATAAACTTATTGCGATTTTTGTGATAAAATTTTAACAGAGTAGATTAACGAATTTTTTAATTGTTTTACGAAGTCTCTTACAAAGATAAGTAATGTGATGAGGCCATTTTAAATTTTGATCAATAATGATACCCAGATATTTCACATATGTGGCTTCTTTCAATGGTGGACATTTACAACTTTTGGGATCTAAATTGCAAAAATCGTATTTCTATCCCATTTCTTTGTTGTGAAAGACTTTCTCAAAGAGTGTATACATCAATTTGGGACACACTGTATATAACTCCGTTATTACAGAAAACTCGTCTGTTATACGACATTGCATTGATATCTTATTAAAAATGCAGTCATTTTCAACAATAATCACAGCGACTTCCTTTTAGTGTAGATTGATGAAGGTACTAAAATTCACGTAGCCTATGTCTCGCGCAACAAGAAATACCTTAAATTAGCAATGTTGCTAACCTGAAGAGTCTGTTAGGCGAATGATTAGTAATGTAGGGTTAAGGTCTTAAATTACTTACAGTATATCGTATGGTAATATTCTTACACCGGTTACCATGTTTTTTTTTTTTTCCGTATTTCAACATTGTCAATATCTTCCGTACATTCAGATTTACATGCGAAACAGTGGCACTAACAATTTTCTGAACTGTCAGAGAAGCTTGCATTGCGGATACGTTTTGTAGGGGGAATGCTACACCTCCACAGGCCAGGTTGCTGATTGCGTGTTGTGTCTGTGTAACCATAAAACATCACTACACCATGCCTGGTGTTATGCCAAAGTTAAGTGCATTGAAGCAAATTTTACACCGCGAGGCTATAAAACAACCTCCAGTATACACAAACACACACACACACACACACATAAGGAGCTGAAGAGTTCCTATTTCTAGCTTGAAAGCTGCTTTATCAGATAGCAGAACAGACAGTGGCGGAATTTCCATGGTAACGGTTAACGGTTTGAAAGATCAACATAAACTATATAGTTTTAAGTGCATACATTTATGAAGTCATTAATTTTACTTTCTATATCATGCTATATGGAGAAAGAGTAATTAGAATCATCGTTATCACCAGTGATAAATTAAGCCTTATTTATTTATTTATTTATTTACTAGCCGTACCCGTGAGCTCCGCTGCACCCGTTAGAAATAAATATAAAGTAATTACATAATTGAAATAGGACATTTGATCCAGGGAACATTCGTGTTTGATGGAAGGATAAATCGTTTAATATGTTACTTAATTTAAATTGTATTTAAATAATTAAAATGCGATAATTTTGGTCCAGAGACACTCATTTGGTGCAATGAAATTCCTTTAACATGTTTCTAATTTTTATTACATGCAACCATAGTTTAATGAAGACTGACATCATTTAGATTTAATGTGTAGGCCTATATTTTATTTTACTTGTTATAGGTTTCCATTGAATTATGGTAATAACTTAAATTTTAACCCTTGTTTTCTACGTATTCAGTAAATGGCGCTTGGCCCACTATGGTTCTGAACCCTTCAAATAACTTAAATTATATTATATAATATTACATATTATATTATATTATATTATATATATTATATTATATTATATTATATTATATTATATTATATTATATTATATTATATTATATTATATTATATTATATTATATTATATCAGAAGTTACTGTAATAACATTATAGCATTATGTCCATCTAGAGAAACTACACTCTCCAATGGTGAAATAATAATTAATTATACAAATCGGTTAATTTAGCTTTCGATATTACTTCATACAAACACAGAAACATTCTCTGTAGGCTATATTTCATAGCTTTCGATTGTTGCTGTCCAAGGCCCCTTACAGACGAAGTCATTTGTTTTTTATTTCATTACACGGCCTTAGATGGCAGTTATTTTAATTTCAAAACTCATTTATCTCCTTAAATATCAGTCCTATCAAAATTTTTCAAGGAATAAAACGTATCGAAAATCATTTTTGAAGAAACTTTTGTTATGTAATATTTTTCACAAAAATCAATAATAAGCGAGATATTTCGATTTACTTAATTCAGGCCCCATTATAACCCCTCTTTTAAATAAAGTATTTTGAATTTCATATAGCCTAAAATCTAAGTTACAACCAACTAATTTATATTCCAATTTTCATCGAAATCCGTTCAGCCATTATCGCGTGAAAAGGTAACAAACATACAGACAGACAGAGAGACAGACAGACAGACAGACAGACAGATATACAAACAAAAAATTAAAAAAAGCGATTTTCGGTTTCAGGGTGATTAATTATATATGTTAGGACAATTATTTTGGAAAATCGAAAATTACCAGAAAAATTTCAGATTTATTAGTAGTATAGATTTATTTATTTATTTATTTATTTATTTATTTATTTATTTATTTATTTATTTATTTATTTATTTATTTATTTATTTATTTATTTATTTATTTATTCATATTCATTTATTTATTTATTTAACCTGGTAGAGATAAGGCCATCAGGCCTTCTCTTCCCCTCTACCAGGGGATTACAACTACAATATTAAGAATACAATTACAATTATAATTACAATTAATGTTAAATTTTCAAATACAATAAAAATCAAAGTACTAAAAGATTAACTGATTAATAAAAGCTAGACAGTTTATTGTAAAAGTTAAGAAGAGAGAAGCATTTCTTTCATTGATTAAGTAAAAATTAAACCTACTCTACGCAGTAAAAAAATACTTAATACGCTTGCTTTTGAACGTTACTAAATTCCGACAGTCTCTGATGTCACTGGGTAGGGTATTCCACAAGCGCGAGAGCGAGATTGTGTATGATGATGAATACGATGATGTCTTATGTGTTGGTATGGCTAGTATGCGGCTATTTTGCGTGCGTGTGAAGAGATTATGATATGATGACAGGTAACTGAAACGGGAGGCAAGGTAGGTAGGTGTAGAAGTGTGAAGGGCTTGGAAAAGAAGAACAAGAGAATGAAAATTTCTACGATCGTTAAGCCGTAGCCAGTTTAGAGTTTGGAAGGATGGGGTAATGTGGTCAGCGCGACGGACATCGCAGACGAAGCGAACACAAGAATTATAAACACGTAATTTTTGCGACTGGTTGACATTGAGGTCAGTCAGTAGAAAATCACAATAATCGAAGTGGGGCATTACTAGTGTTTCCACTAGTATTTTCTTGAGTAATAGCGGAAGGAATTTTCGAATGCTGTTTAAGGAATGTAGTATGGAAAGCCTTAATGAATCCAAATCACAAAAAGAAAGGTACAGGGAAGTCAAAATCACTGCATTTGCGTAAAATGTTTATGACCTCGGTTGAGTGTTATTATGATAGGCTACTGAGATTTTCAAGGAACTGATTCTTATATATAGAGTGGAAGTGAGCCTTGGAGATTTTCAGAGCGAAAAGCTCATGTTGTAGGCTATGTAACAAAAAATGTGTCATCATATTTGTGGAAAATAATTTTTTTTTCTCAAATGTTTAACAACCTCTTATTCTGCAACTATTGCGAGTAGGATCGTGATTTTTATTCATATCGATAGGAAATCTAGTAAAGAATAATTTATCCCTCTGGAGTATTTCAATAATGTGGACGGTTTTCGTGTAAATTTAATTTTATAAACCTCTACTTTCAAGCCACTGAACGGTACGAGTTGGTTGCAACACAGCCCCAGAGAGCAGCTCATCTAGCGAGACACACCGAGTTCGTTGACCTCTTACATCTGTATCACGAGTAGAGTGTGTTAGCGGCGATGTTGCCGGACTGCTGAAACTTCGAACTTAATTTTCTAATTAATCGTGCTTTTAATCACAAAACGTAATATAGGTTTTCTATTAATTTGAATGTACCTTATCGTCACTTTCAATCTCTAAGGTTATTTCACTTCCACCCTTTATTGAAATTGTGAATATGGTTGAAAGCAAGGTTGGGACTTTACGCGTAAAAAGTTTTTTTACATTACAGTAAAATACGCATAAATAATGCGTAATTAAAGTAATAAATGTAAAATACGTAAAAAAATCTCCAAGAACTTTTATTTTTAATCTTCCTTTGTTCAGTTTGTGATGAAAATTTACCGTTTGAACTGCCAACAAACCTAGCATATAACTCGAGGCTACTAATTAATGTTAAAAAATGAAGAACTTAAGAAGATTTTGCAATTCATACCGGATGAAGTGAAAGGTTGCTACACAGAACTGTACACATGGCCTACGACCAACAAAGATAGTAATACCAGTGGAAGCGAAGATTGAAAAGATAAGTTTATTAATGTTCTAACATACAAGAAGTCTACTCAGCCACGCTTCGCAAATCTTTGATGTCATTTACCACATAAAATAAAATTTGAAAAATTATTACATTTAATGAGTTATTATGTTCAAATCATAATAATGTACCTTAAAATGTTATGCTATAAAAGGCCTTTATCACTAGAATCGTTTATTTCTAAAACCCCACAAGTGACAAAAACAAAACTTTCGGGAAATCAATCTGTCTTCTCTGTCACACAGTATAATTCATACAAGAAAGCAAGTCTATCCATATAGCAAACACCGTATAAATGCATGAGTTGGATCGGTTGCTAAGCAAGTGACATCACGGTAGTTTGACGTATCGGTACTAAAGGCCCATTCACAATGAAAATTAAACATAATGTAAGCGTTAACTTAAGAATCTAAACAATGCCGTAAAATTTTTTATGCTCGACCATGCCGAAATGTAGTAATTATACACCTGGTAGCATTCCTTTAATGCATGTCATTAAAGTACACCTACTCATTAAAGTACAGGTGTTTTCAGCCAATGACAACTCAGCTTACAGGTGTTCAGCCAATGACAAGTCAGCTTTGTACCGTTATAAAACCGTAAGCATCGATTATTCTCGGATATGCAATTGAAAGAGAATTAGCGAAAAGTCACGGAGGCTGGAAATCCAATACTGTCGCAGAAGGTTATGTTCTGTTACTATAATAATTAGCGTTAATTGTAAATAATATTCAAATAAATTCAATTTATCATCTCGTTTTTCAATGTCGAATTCAATAATCAAGGTTATACCAAGTTTGACGGGATTACACAAGGTCAATGACATTATTGTTCCACGGAAAAAATCAATACTTTCGCGTCTGCGCACATCTCACAATTCACGACCTAGATCAAAGGTCACTTCCGATCTTGTCAGATACAAATAAAATGTATATATCTGAATAATTTCAAGTTAGAAATATGGTCTAGCATAAAAATTCGTATGAAAGTTGCCTATAATGGTAATTAACAGGAAAGGATTTATATGTAAATACATATTTACTTATAAAGCTAATATAATTTATATTTTGCATTATCTTTATGTTTCACAATGTGTATTGAAAAATCCTACTTTTATTTTCCATATTTTTCCATATTTTAGAGTTTAGTACATATTTTCATTAATTTCCATATTTTTCCATATTTCATATAAAACAGTCCATATTATATTAGGTTTACAAATAAAACAAAACAAAAAGTTCCATTAACTTTTTAAAATACATTTCAACAATAGAGATTTAAACACATGTTCAGTAATCCCTTTAACATCAGAGTTATTTGAAAATTAGCAGTCCTATCAACAATGGGAAAGTAAATTAAAACTGTATTAATTTAATTTAAAATTTTTAACAGACTTCAGTTGTGCAGCTCAACAGTTAAATGCCAGTCAGAGTACACATAGGTTCAGTTTTGTAAATCATACTATAAAGACGGTAAATATGCCAAAAGTATGTCATTCAGTCAATTTAAAATCAAAACTAACACGTTACATTTCAGAATTTAAAGAAGATGGTTTATCAACTGACAATAAAATATTATTTTGTAATTTGTGTCAGTGTGCAGTATCATCTACACAAAAGTTCCTGGTGCAACAACACATTACAACTAGTAAACATCAGGCCAACAAACAACTAAATTCCAAGCAGAGACAATTGTTTTTAACACAACCAACAACATCGAATGTAAGATCTGAGTTTAACATCGACCTGTGCCGTTCTCTCATCTCTGCTGATATTCCTCTCTACAAACTAAAGAATAAGGCCTTCAGGGAATTCCTTGAAAAATATACTCAACATACAATCCCGGATGAGTCAACACTTAGGAAGACGTATGCTCCATCCATCTACGATGAGACAATACAGAAGATAAGAGATGAAATTAAAGATAGTTCAATTTGGGTTTCCATTGATGAGACTCCCGACAAAGAAGGTAGACTTGTTGGTAATGTAGTTATCGGTTTGTTAAGTGAACAATATTCTGAACGAATTCTTTTACATTGTGATGTTCTAGAAAAGTGCAATAACAAAACTATAGTTAAACTGTTCAACGAAGCTATGGGTATCCTGTGGCCAAAGGGTATTATGTACGATAATGTGTTATTCTTTATTAGCGATGCTGCCCTTATATGGTCAAAGCTGGACAAGCATTATCTGTTGTATATCCTAAATTGACTCATTTTACTTGTGTGGCGCATGCATTTCATCGTGTGGCAGAAGTGGTCAGAGACAATTTCCTAAAGTAGATTTGTTGATTTCATCAGTGAAAAAGTATTTCTCAAAGCTCCCAGTAGAGTTAACGTGTTGAAAGAAATGTACCCTGAAATTCCATTGCCACCAAAGCCAATTTTAACTAGATGGGGTACATGGCTAGAAGCAGTTGAATATTATGCCGAACATATAGACTCTATTAACAATGTTCTCCTTGCATTGGACTCTGAAGATGCAGTCTCAATTGATACTGCGAAAACAGTTACCTGTGACATAAGTGTGAAGAATGACTTAGCTCACATTCAGCATACATTTTCATGCATCATAAAAACGCTCAAAAGTCTCCAAAATAGGCACCTTTCACTATCTGAAAGTTTTGAAATTATAAATAGTACTGTGGAACAACTGAATCGTGGTAGAGGTAAAGTTGCAGATGCAGTAAGAGCTAAGGTGGACACTGTACTTTCAAAAACCCTGGATATGAAGAACTACAAAGGTTGTTGCTGTGATGAGTGGTGAATCAACAGTGAAGATTAACTTGGACTTATCCCCAGCAGACATTGTGAAATTGAATTATGTACCAGTTACTTCTTGTGACGTCGAACGCTCTTTTAGTCAGTATAAATCTATCCTCAGAGACAATAGAAGAAGATTCACTTTTCAGCACTTGAAAGAAATGTTTGTAACCTATTGTTATGGTAACAGACAATAAAAATTGTGTTTTGTTGAAACTACATTGGAAGATAAGGTACGTCCATTATATTTTTTGTTTAGTTTGATTAAAATGTACCAATATTTAACGTACATAGTCATTTTTTTATAATTTTAAGTCCATATTTAATTCCATATTTTGGTAAAAATCCATATTTAATTCCATATTTTGGTAAAAATAACTACATATATATTTACATATTTCATATATTTTTAGTCCATATAAATCCGTTCCTGGTAATTAAGAAGCTCTTATGAAAATTATGAAACTCGCTTGCGCTCGTTTCATAAACATCCATACTCGCTTCTTAATTACTATCATTATAGGCTCGTTGCATAATGTACTATTAAATCATACCATCATTCACGATGGGAACATAAACATAATCGCAAAGATACTTAGTAACCATGGAAACATAACAATGACGTCATTTCCTCATATTCTGTCGTATACTTCAGCGCTGTGCAATGGTGTGTTGTTTCCAAATCACGTAAGCATAAACATGAAAGTTTGCAGTTTGTAAACGTTCATGTTAAGGGGAATTGGACGTTATCGCATGCAAAGTAATGGTAAGAATAGCCTATCTTCAAGCAGTCATAAATGTAATACTATATATCACAGCTCTTTCATTTTTTTAGTGATATATGTATATACATTAAGCTTTAAAATGAAAGAAGAATGGTTAATCTAGTGTAAATCTTACCCTTAAATTAATTTTTGAATTTAAACATATTTTTTATATAAATTCACTACATACCTGTGATTAGGTTCACTCTATTCACTTATCCTAGCACACATTGAATTAAAATTTTGGCCACTTACTGCTAACAGATACTAAAACATACCCTACTAAAATTATTAAAATATCTGTAATATTAGGCCTATGGGCATAGGGCTTATACTAATCTTCGTCAATTTTTTTTTTAATTTATTGACGGTGATGATTGCTATAAGCCCTATACTCATAATATTACAGATACATGAATAATTTTAGTAGAGTATGTTTTAGTATCTATTAGCAATAAGTGGTCAAATTTTCAATTCAATATGTGCTATAATAAGTGAATAGAGTGTACCTAATCACAGACATGTAGTGAATTTATAAAAAAATTGTGCTTAATTTAAAAATTAATTTAAGGATAAAGATTTACTCTAGAGTAAGCATTCTTTTTCACTTTAAAGCTTAATATGTATACACACATAGCTAACAAAAATGAAAGACCTCTGATAAATAGTATTATATTTATGACTGTTTGAAGATAGGCTATTTTTACCATTATTTTGCATGCGATAATGACCAACTCCCCTTAACATCTAATGGTAATGTCAATGTCAGTGTTTATGTGAATCATTGTGAATAATTCCCTTTGGTAACCTGGGCGCAAACTTCTGTGTTTATGTTAGAGTGGATAGGGGAGAGATGATTATCGGGGGAAGATGTTTATTTGTTTGTAGTTTCATATTCTTCCACGAGAGAACGCCACACATATGTCTTCATGATCACTGAGACAGTTTAATGTCTGTAGAGTGGAAGCTAACTCATTTTGCCACGTGTTCTTGTTGTGAGAAGAAGAAAAGCAAGAAAACGGCTCATTTTTATGCTAGAAAATAATTGCAAAGGTATGCTACAATTTTAATACAACTTTGAATTCGTAATTACTGTCAAAGTTTTGTAATGGATATTGTAGTAAAGGTTCTAAAGTTTCTATTGTTAACAACCAACGACCTTGTTCCGCCATCTTAGGCTACGTCACAGCACTAGGCATCTTACCCCGTTACTTGGGGAAGATGATCACTTTTTCTCGGGGTAAGATGACAACTTGTTGCAAGAGATTTATTTTTTGTTTTATTGCTGGGAATGTGTAAACATTACGTAAGATCCTCTGATAGAAATCAGTGGATTGAGGACAGTCTTCAACTTGCGATGGAACATGTTATAACAGAGGGTATGAACTGTTTTAGAGCATCGCAAGTATACGGGATTCATTACCGTACCCTTAACCGCCGCCTAAAAAGACTGAAGAGAAAAAAAAATGTACTGGATTGAATTCATTGTGTGCAAGAAGTGATTTCACGAGTCTTGCACACAGCAATAAAATATGTGCAATGACTGTGTTGCTAAGTAGCGATAAACGAGCGAGAAAGTGTCCATGAGCTTTATATTAAGTCAATTTTGTTATGTTTGTATCAAACCAAGTTCAGGTAAAATACATATATCTGTAAATGTGTTAATTGGATTTGCCATCTTACCCGACTATCGGGGAAAGATGCCTACAGTGCAGGCAAGAAGAAAACCTGTATCTATAAACAAGATAATTAATTTTTTCTGTTTTGTACCAAAAATATAGTTAAAAAACCTTCCAGACTTTGATATTTCAATATGAAATTCAAAACTAAATGAAAAGTATCTTAAATTTTCAATGAAAGAAAAAGTCAGGCATCTTCCCTCGATCCACTCTACGTTTCTAATTAATTTTCATTGTGAAAGGACCGTAACACATTGCCGTTGCTAAGCGAGTGACGTCAGATGTTGAAATTTTCGTAACATTTTATTCATGCCTCGAAATGGATCGTATGCAGGGACTAAGAGGAAGGCAGAAAAAGGAAAGATTAGAGAATGCTGAGTTTGCAGTGACAGACCTACCTTTGGACAGAAAAGTATAAATGAACTAAATGGAAATATAAAAATTGGAGATTTATCCTTCGAAGAGGTGGAAAAATTCAAATATCTTGGAGCAACAGTAACAAATATAAATGACACTCGGGAGGAAATTAAACGCAGAATAAATATGGGAAATGCCTGTTATTATTCGGTTGAGAAGCTCTTATCATCCAGTCTGCTGTCCAAAAATCTGAAAGTTAGAATTTATAAAACAGTTATATTACCGGTTGTTCTGTATGGTTGTGAAACTTGGACTCTCACTCTGAGAGAGGAACATAGGTTAAGGGTGTTTGAGAATAAGGTGCTTAGGAAAATATTTGGGGCTAAGCGGGATGAAGTTACAGGAGAATGGAGAAAGTTACACAACACAGAACTGCACGCATTGTATTGTTCACCTGACATAATTAGGAACATAAAATCCAGACATTTGAGATGGGCAGGGCATGTAGCACGTATGGGCGAATCCAGAAATGCATATAGAGTGTTAGTTGGGAGACCGGAGGGGAAAAAGACCTTTAGGGAGGCCGAGACGTAGATGGGAGGATAATATTAAAATGGATTTGAGGGAGGTGGGGTATGATGATAGAGACTGGGTTAATCTTGCACAGGATAGGGACCGATGGCGGGCTTATGTGAGGGCGGCAATGAACCTTCGGGTTCCTTAAAAGCCATTTGTAAGTAAGTAAGGTAATATCAGAGAGATCTTGTATCGATCATGTGAACTATCAGAGTAAAATATAAAAAAATCTTCCTCTGAAAATGTTTGTATCTTGGAGTTGAGCTCTTTCCATATCCGATGACTTGTCAAACTCAGAGATATTTTATTCTTTGAAAAGTTCCTCTTTTAAGGTCATTCTAAAACTGCTTGCTGCATAGTTGAATGTGTTCTGAGAATATTTATCTTTATGTTCAGTGAAGAAAAGCTTGTGTAACACGTTCAGAATTACAACAATCCGCCACTGCATATAGCATACACATAGAAGGCAGACTTAGTTAAGTTTATTCACTGGAATCGTAAACAGTTGAGAATTCCAAACATGACACGATAAAGTTCTTCTCCGAACTGGAATATCACACACTCACTCATTTCTGTTATAGAATCTTCCCATTCTTTGATGTCCCCCTAATGACTAAAGCAGTTTTACTTTATAGCTCAGTATGACACTGGCGGATTAGTCCTTCAATGAGATATTGCCGGCTGTTTAATTGATGTTTGAGTCACGCTTTCCCACGATCCTCCGAGTATCTTCTTCTGATTCTTGTTTGTTTTTCTACTAGTCCATCACGCTCTTTCGACGTGAAGCTTTCACTTTACAATGCAGACAACATGTGCAGTTAATGCATAAAGGAATTTAAGCTGTCTTAGGCAGGTGAAATGTTCAGTACAAAACAGCTCAACAAATAAATTCTCTTTATAGATATCTGAATAGAGAGGAAATAACTCGTGTTAACAGTTTTTCTTTTTAATATCTCGGCCACCATTATAAAATAAACCATGCATTATAGATAATGAAACAAGTTTCTTAAAATTTCCACTTTTAAAATAAATTAACATACTATTTCATATTACAATTAAGACTTTACATACTTGTTTGTTTACTTACTTATGGCTTTTAAGGAACCCAAATGTTCATTACCGCCCTCATATAGGCCTAAGCCCGCCATCGGTCCCTATCTTGAACAAGATTAATGCAGTACCTAGCATCATATCCCATCTCCCTCAAATCTATGACTCGGCCTTCCCAAAAGTCTTTTTCCCTCAGGTCTTCTAACGAACTTCCTATATGCATTATTGGATTCCCCAAATTAAGATGTTACTTAAATAAATCGCTGTAATGTGTATTTTATATTGTATTTCGTGTGTAATTCATCTATATTCCACCCACACTTACTTACTTATAAATGGCTTTTAAAGAACCCGCAGTTTCATTGCCGCCCTCACATAAGCCCGCCATCGGTCCCTATCCCGAGCAAGATTAATCCAGTCTCTATCATCATATCCCACCTCCCTCAAATCCATTTCAATATTATCTTCCCAACTACGTCTCGGCCTCCTCAAAAGTTTTTTTTCCATCCTGTCTTCCAATTAACACTCAATATGCATTTCTGGATTCGCCTATACGTGCTACATGCCCTGCCCATCTCAAACGTCTGAATTTAATGTTCCTAATTATGTCAGGTGAAGAATACAATGTGTGCAGTTCTGCGTTGCATAACTTTCTCCATTCTCCTGTAATTTCATCCCTCTTAGCCCCAAATATTTTCCTAAAGACCTTATTCTCAAACACCTTTAATCTTTGTTCCTCTCTCAAAGTGAGAGTCCAAGTTTCACAACCATACAGAACAACGGTAATATAACTGTTTTATAAATTCTAACTTTAAGATTTTTCGACAGCAGACTAAGAAGACAAAAGCTTCTCAACCGAATAATAACAAGTATTTCCCATATTTATTCTGCGTTTAATTTCCTCCCGAGTGTCATTTATATTTGTTACTGTTGCTCCAAGATATTTGGATTTTTCCACCTCTTCGAAGGATAAATCTCCAATTTTTATCTTTCCATTTCGTACAATATTCTGGTCACGAGACATAGGCCTAATCATATACTTTGTCTTTTCGGGATTTACTTCCAAACCTATAGATTTACTTGCTTCAAGTAAAATTTTCGTCTTTTCCATGATAGTTTGTGGATTTTCTCCGAACATAGACAAGAAGCTGATGTAACCCGTTCAATTCCAAACCCTGTCTGTTATCCTGAACTTTCCTAATGGCATATTCTAGAGCCATGTTAAAAAGTAAAGGTGATAATTCATCTTTTTGCTTTAGCCCGCATTGAACTGGAAAAGCATCAGATAGAAACTGGCCTATACGGACTCTGCTGTAAATTTCACTGAGACACATTTTAATTAATCGAACTAGTTTCTTGAGAATACAAAACTCAATAGAATATTATATAAAACTTCTCTCTTAACCGAGTCATATGCCTTTTTGAAATCTATGAATAACTCAGAACAGAACAGAAATTCGACTTCTGTTGTCATGGAAATACTTTTGGAATGACACTATTCAATTTAATTATTCTTCCTCCGACACATATCGTCAAGTGAGATGTACTGCCTGATAATAGCGTGCATATCACCCAGAAGCTCTATCAGGGGTATCTAGTTAATTTAATTAATAAGTAAAATTTGGCATTAATCTATCTTACACGGAGAAAGATAGGCCTAAATGTTGTACGTCAAGTTTTTACCGATTCTAAGTCACGAAATGTTCACTCGGACGGTTAACTCCCTAATCGGTAACTCCACTTAGCGCGTGTTGCTTTCCTTCTATTTTTGCTCGAAGCGTTTCCGCAAATGCGGATATTCGCAGGAAATTGTTAAGCAGTACATCCTGCCAATGTTCTTTTTTAGACTGTGCAAAACCAGTCAATTTGCTGTACAGCAGTTGTCTTGTTTTGCATAACGTTACTATTGTTGATGGAAGACACTTTGCAATCATGTGCAAATTAAAGACTCCCGTTGCAATTGGCATGGAAATGTCATCAAAGGCACTTTAGTATAATTTTGTTCTTTAATTGACTGCACAATTTTAAACACAAAGGGCAGTAACCTTTGTTTTGTGTATATTTAGAAGTTCTTAAGTTGATTGTGGTATAAATACAAGGAATTCTAAGTTCTTGTCCTTGGAGAATGTTTGGCAATGTCGCTACACATATAGTCCTATGATACCACCTTTCTTCATTCATATCTACTTCTGGTTTTGCTATTAACTAACATATTCTTCTTCTAAATATTTTATTATATCTCTCCACATTTTCCGCTTCTCTCTTTAGCCTTTAACTGATGTCTTCCTTTTAATATTTTCATATTTCATCTCATATTTCTTCACCCCACTTCGTTTACACTCTCACCATTTTCTCTTCTTTTCATCATAGTTCTGGTATGCTTTATTCTTACCAATAATAATAATTATTCCTACTAACTCAAGACACTGAAGATGACGCAGCACAGGCGTCGAAACGGGTCGTCTGTCTAAGGTAAATAACCTTTTTTCAAAAAATTTAACACTTTTAACGTGTCGTTTAACAATTTTAAATTTTTCAAAATATTTAGTTGGCACAGAAACTAGTGGACAAAGAAAAATTGGGAGAACAATTATGGACACAATAATTCTTGACCGAAATATTAATGGACAAATTCTTTGGTGGACGAAATGTTTCCTGGACTAATTTCTTTTGGCAAAATAGCTGTGGATGTGAGATAGTGGACAAATTGTCTGATGGACGTACTGATGTGGATGTATCGTCCTGGAAGTTAGTGAAAAGGTGGTGGTCTTTGTGAACCCTCTCTTTTAAAAATCAGATCCTTCAAGCTGAACTGGAAATTTATAGATAATTCTTTTTCTGTTAGAAGGTGTGTAACAAAATCTCTATCCATTGACAGCTTATAATATTTTACTTCTTTCACTTAAGCTTTTATACAATCTTTGATAATGTAGTGCACTTGTTTTAACCTGTAAGCATTTCATAGATGTCTTAGCAGTTGGTATCCCGAGTTGTGACGCATTCTAGTAGGCCTATATGAGCCTCATACTATGATCAAATTCTGTTTTATCGACGAGCGGGCAAAAATTTGAAAAGTCTTTCACGGGGAAAATTGAATAATATATTTGCAACACTATTAGTAATTTACAATCAGTCATTTATTAATCAGTCTTTGTTAAAAAAATGAAAGAAAAAAAATATCTTTGACAAAAGAAAAACAATCCAGAACCGAGCACTCTCAAGAGGATGCGAATAAGGAAACTCGTTATGGAAGAATCCAGAGGGCGTGAGAGCAATGAAAATGACTGGAAATGTCAATTCTGTAACAGAAGATACTAGTCTGAACTTCGTTTGCTGTCGGTATATGTAGAAGATTTCAGTGCAGTGAGAAAAGAGACAATGATACTTCTGAATAGTTCATTCTCTATTTGTAATAGGCTATTCTTTTACCCTTAAAATAAAAGGAAAAAGGTATGCTACAAACAACTTCAAATTAGTGTAACTTTGAAAATATTGAGATTAGGACAGATGTTTACATGACATTTTTTTGCTCAGAGTGTCTTCGGAAATAAGCTTCGTAAGTGACGATAAATCCTTGTGAATCATCCTGTATATAAATTTATGACTGTTAACATCTGTGGTTGTATTAAAAGTGATCGACAATATTCAGGGTAGTTTGATTTCTATAAAATTCTAATGACTTTTTTTTTTTTTTTTTGTAAAATCAATACACTCCCAATTTTGGTACAATTTCTCCAGAAAATTAAGGCATATCGGATTATCGATTGAAAAAAAGAAAAGTGGCACATCTTATCTCGTTCAGGCCTGATGTACATTATAGTGTACATTGTTTCTTTTTTTGGAATGTCTTCGATACTTTTAAATATTTTGAAAAATTCAATGTGATAGAAATGGAGAATATTATTTTTGAAACATTTCTATAACTGAATTAAAAATAACATTTAAAATTTTGGGGCCACAGGGGTTAAAATTGTCCCCAAATTTTGATTTTCTGTGAAGACTTGATTTGGGAATTTCGGATCCCCAGAATGAATATGTGACCAGTTTTTTTTCCTTCATTTTTTTAATATAAATTCAGGACTGAAGGGGTTAAATAATTTTGAGAAACACAAGTCACTAATTTCTTTAACAACCTCTTGACAACTTTGTGTATGTATATTCGATATGTTTTTCCCATGTTATACTGGAGTGTATAAAAAGTCCTAGAATTATTGTATAGTTATTTTTGTTTAATTTTGTCTGTTGTCCTTATTTATTAGTTGATTTAGGCTAAATGTCAATAAATACGTGTAATAATTATCTCTGGCCTCCAGATGTGGAGGGTAACTGCGAATATATTGAATAAACAGATATGGACAGCCGATAAGGGGTGGTCCTCCAGCTTGGGGGCTTGGCGAAAGATTAACAACACAACACCGTAAAAAACAGCTTGTTACAAATCCATACAATAAGCCTCGAAATGAGACTGATTCTCTGGCACGACCACAGCAAAGGAATAAGGTTATGAGATTTGGTACTTGGAACGTAACTAGTTCTTAGGAAAATATTTGGGGCTACGAGGGATGAAGTTACAGGAGAATGGAGAAAGTTACACAACAGAGAACTGCACGCATTTTATTTTTCACCTGACATAATTAGGAACATTAAATCCAGACGTTTGAGATGGGCAGGGCATGTAGCACATATGAGCGAATCCAGAATATAGAGTGTTAGTTGGGAGGCCAGGGGGAAAAAGACCTTTGGGGAGGCCGAGACGTAGATGGGAGGATAATATTAAAATTGATTTGAGAGAGTTAGGATATGATGATAGAGACTGGATTAATCTTGCACAGGATAGGGACCGATTGCGGGCTTATGTGAGGGCGGCAATAAACCTGTGGGTTCCTTAAAAGCCATTTGTAAGTAAGTAAGTAAGTAAGTAAATAATAATTATCTCTAAGTATTCCGGAAGTCAATAATAGTGATAGACATTATTAAGCCCATATCTCCTGCCTTCTCACATCCTAGAATTCCTTATGCCAGAATGTTCAGTACACCATCCCCTATATCCTGTCTAATTTCTACACACTTTTACTGAAACACCCTGCATATCGAACTGCGCTGTATTGGACGTCTATTGTTTTTACTTTTAAGGAATAATATCTGTCTATATTTTGCAACATTTTGTTAAATTTATAGTTTTTTCGACACCCAGTGTGGCCACCCGCTTCTGTATTTTCTCCCCGGGGCGCCGAACTACTTCATCCGTGTACAGCGCCTCCCCAACCCCTTGTTTCACTTTGGAAACTAATTATTTTCAGGAACTAACACCTTCCCCAGCTTCTCTCTAGGTAAACGCATGAAGGAGGTTGTTCAAAGCTGCCTAATCCACGCGGCCAGATCGCCACTAATTGGAGTAACAACTTAGTCAAAATTCCTAGATTCTTGCAAATTAAGCTTTCAGGAATAACTCCCTGTAAAGTTAATTTGAACAATTTCGAGGGAAAAATTGTTCCTAGATTCTTGTCATCCTACACTACGTTGACTCTCTTTGTATTAAGTCTCAATATCTATTGTATTGTATTGTATTTATTAACATTCCATGGTATTCATACATGCTTACAGCTAGAATATGGAACAAGTCAAAAAACTTAATAATATTATAAAATCTTAATTTATAGTCACAGTCTAGATGAAATATATACAGATGAGATTTACAATATAGTCTACTAGTACAACACATAGTTTTAGTATCAATTTCATGAAGTGTTATTGAATGTCATGAATTCACCTACAGAATAGAAGGCGTGAGAAATTAGGTACTTCTTTAATTTGGCCCTAAATAATTTTATGTTTTGAGTTTCATTTTTTATATCGACAGGGAGGCTATTAAAAATTTTTACTGCCATATAACGCACTCCTTTTGATAGCACGATAGACTTGCCGATGGAGTATGAAAGTCATTTTTTTGACGTGTATTTATGCTATGAACTGTTGAATTAGTTACAGAGTTTTCACGATTACATACGAGAAAGATTATTAATGAAAAATATACTGACAAGCCATGGGCATTATTTGTAGTTTTTTTAAATACTCCTACACGATTCCCTAGATTTGGCACCTACTATTATTCTAATTACTCTTTTTAGTAATAGAAATATATTGTTACTATCTGTGGAATTTCCCCAGAATATTATTCCAAAACTCATTACCGAGTGGAAGTATGCAAAGTATATAAGTATCTGGGTTCCGAATCAGCGAGGGAGTTTTGTATGTTTATACACAGTAACAAATTCAATCTTTCTTACTCACTCACTCACTCACTCACTCACTCACTCACTCACTCACTTATGGGTTTTAAAGAATCCGGAGATTCATTGCCGCCCTCACATAACCCCACCATCGGTCCCTATCCTGAGCAAGATTAATCCAGTCTCTATCATCCTATCCCACCTCCCTCAAATCCATTTTAATATTATCCTCCCATCTACGTCTCGGCATTATCATTCATATATCATTTATCATATCATATCATATCATATCATATCATATCATATCATATCATATCATATCTCCTTTTTTTTTATTGAGTTATTTTACGACGCTGTATCAGCATCTAGGTTATTTAGCGTCTGAATGATATGAAGGTGATAATGCCGGTGAAATGAGTCCGGGGTCCAGCACCGAAAGTTACCCAGCATTTGCTCGTATTGGGTTGAGGGAAACCCCGGAAAAAACCTCAACCAGGTAACTTGCCCCGACCGGGATTCGAACCCGGGCCACCTGATTTCGCAGCCAGAAGCACTGACCGTTACTTCACAGGTGTGGACCATATCTTATATCATATCATATCATATCATATCATATCATATCATTGTCTTATCTAAAATCTAGAATAACCTTTATTAAAATTAAGAATTGTCTTTCTAACAAATATTGTTTAGATTTAGGTATTCTTCAGGACTCAATATTAGGCTCTTTACTTTTTTATTTTTTATATTAATTATCTTGAACTTCATTTAGATGTTGATTACTTGACTATATATGCAGATACGTCTATTGCCGTTTGTTGTAATAACATCGATACTTTACAATATAAAGTTTGTAATGTTATTTAAAATGGTATTCTTGCAACAATGGTCTTGATAATGTAGACAAAATATAGTGTTTATTTTTCAGTAATAATGCTGAATTTTCAAATCTAGTATCTAAATGTAATAACTTGAATCTTAAACCTTCCTTAAAGAATAAATTCTTGGTGCCATACTCGATAATTATCTTAGTTGCTCTTTTAATATTGATAAACTTCGTAATGGACTCAACAAGGTCTCTTTCGCTAATAGAAGTCTTAAGAATTTTTTGGATTAAATATAACTTATACCCTATTATAACATGGGCTATTCTGTTATTTCTTACATCATCTTAATTTGGGGTTCATCTGCTAGTGTAAAGAGAATTACAAAAGTTACGTCTGATGTTTTAAAAATTAAATTAAGAATTTCCGTTAGAAACTTTCCCTCTGAACAAGAAATAGTAAATGTTTACGGTTTATTTATTTATTTATTTATTTATAGATCAACTTTTTCATTAAAAAATTCCCCACTTATTTAGATGTAATTAACAGTTATTTGCATGATCATTTTACTAGACAAAGGAATTACATTCATAAGAACAATTATAAAACTACCAAGCATTTCAATTCTCCTGTTTGCCCTATTAGCAGAATAAATTGTATGTAAACTGCCTAAGGAAATTGTCAACATTATTAATATAACATTACTTTTAAAAGAGCTCCAAAGAAATATATTTGTGTTACAATATTTTATAGTTTTAATGAATTCCTTTGTAATCAGTTTTCCTTTGACGAATCTATCTCTACTTTATGTATGACATTTGGTAATAAATCTATACTAAGTTGTACTAAAAAAGAAATAAAATATATACATTTTGTTAGTGTTTACATCGAACTACATGTGTGAACCAAGCTTCTCTGATCTGTAATATGAAAAGAAAATAATTAATGTTTAATATATTTTATTTAAAATTTCTGTATATTTAAAAGACAAAACTAAAATCCTTTCACTAATTTATTGTAATAATACACTGCTGTCTTAAAATGACTGACCATATTGGGAATTAAATCAATGGCTTTCTTAAAATACGCTATGATATGTTTCATATAAAATAATCTTTATCATAAAAAGGAAGGAAAAACGAGCAAAATTGTATTAAATATTTTTGCTTGAAATATCTCAAAGAATAACTCCTTGAAATTAATGACACTACTTAAAGTTCAATAGCTCCATGAGCTGCCTTATTTTTGCAACGAAACGATTGGGAGCTCAGCTTCATTTTCACTGCAACTTACTACCAAATGCTCGGAGTTACACCGTTCTTGCACTAAAATATCGGACATATTTTTAACATATGAAACAAGCAAAACATTAATTTCACCCTTTCTGCAGGAAGCCCCTCAATTTTTTTGTATACTTCTGAAGTCTGATTGGTGAAATATGTTACTTCCTCTGTTCCAAAATATGGTATAGGAAGATGTCATTTATTCCGTTCCAAAATATGGTATAGAAAGATGTCATTTATTCCGTTCCAAAATATTGTATAGGAAGATGTCATTTATTCCGTTCCAAAATATGGTATAGGAAGATGTCATTTATTCCGTTCCAAAATATGGTATAGGAAGATGTCATTTATTCCATTCCAAAATATGGTATAGGAAGATGTCATTTATTCCGTTCCAAAATATGGTATACTTTTTCCGTTCCAAAATATGTTAAAATTTCCAGTAATATAATATAATTTTAATACATATTCTAGATACTTATTTGTTTGATAAATTAATATAGAAAAATAAATAAAGTACATTTCATTCTGTGTGATGTCAAATTAATAAAACAAGAAAAAAACATTGTTTTGAGACAGGCAAATTAACATAAAAACTGCAATAAATTACAACCCTTTTTATAATACTGTTGTGCTTTAGATGTTCTATTCAAAATTGACTGGGTTGGCGTTTAATTTTCTAAAACAGAAACACCACAGCAGGTGCACATTTGACTTCTGTTCATAATCAACTATTTAAATATCTGCAATGCTTGGGAAAAGTGGCATAAGTCAGTTTCCACAAAAATGTTTATTAATTTATTGACACCTTACGGAACATTTGCTCGCTTGGGAAAAGAGACATAAGTATTTCTCCCTTTACAATAATTCATACAGAAAAAAATCAAATCGACATAAACCAGTGTGAAGACAGTTTTTCTTTCTCCTCTAAAATTAATATTTCTGACTTGTGCCACTTTTCCCGAGTACTACAGAATTATTATAGTTTGATGCACTACAGAAGATTAGAAATATTCACAACTGCACTGTCTGATTTGCTTCACTTACTTACTTTTTGGCTTTTAAGGAACCCGGAGGTTCATTGCCGCTCTCACATAAGCTCGCCACTGGACCCTGTCCTGTACAAGATTAATCTAGTCTCTACCATCATATCCCACCTCCCTCAAATCCATTTTAATATTATCTTCCCATCTACGTCTCGGCCTCCCAAAGGTTTTTTTCCCTCCGGTCTCCCAACTAACACTCTATATGCATTTCTGAATTCGCCCATACGTGCTACATGCCCTGCCCAACTCAGACGTCTGGATTTAATGTTCCTAATTATGTCAGGTGAAGAATACAATGCGTGCAGTTCTGTGTTGTGTAACTTTCTCCATTCTCCTGTAACTTCATCCCTCTTAGCCCCAAATATTTTCCTTAGCACTTTATTCTCAAACACCCTTAACCTATGTTCCTCTCTCAAATTAAGAGTCCAAGTTTCACAACCATAAAGAACAACCGGCAATATAACTGTTTTATAAATACTGAACAGAATACCACACCGCGAAACTTTCCGTGCGCACATGTGCAATAATCAAACTTGTTTTGTTGTTACTGCACCATATTTTGCAACGGAGGTAAAGTCTGTGTGATGTGAAAAGAGAGAGAAAGAAGATATGTCTTACTTCGTATGTGTTGTTGTGGGGATGGGGGAGTGGAGCGGTGCCGTTCATCCATCCAGTGGCGGAAGGGACTAGTTGATAGATTCTGTAGCACAAAATAAAATAACAAAATATTTCTCTTCGTACTGTGTAGTTCCGTCACTGAGCTTGTCTTTCAAGAAATTGAGTTCCGGTAGTCTGTACAATAACAAGGTTTTGAAAGGAATCCTGAAAATTTACAACCCTCCTATAATTTTCACCCTCATTTGAAGGGACTTGGTTTTATTGCTACTGAGACAAGATAAACTTTACCAGGTATAGTACGACATTTCATACAAGTTGAGAGGAAGCGGAGGCATTTCTTTCCTCTTCTACTTGCCCTGAGTTCGTCAGTAACAGAACGGTAGCTGTTACCTCTTATACCTGCAACCCCTAAGTTCTACACACAAGAAAATAAAATATTAAATAAAGTACATAAGTGGATATAAAATACAGTGACACAGATGTTTGACAGTTACATGTTTGAGTATATTTTAATGTCGTTCTTACAATATTTTCACTTAATAATTAAATTAAGGAATGTTAGTTTGTATTAAGAAGTCATTGAGGAGTGACAGTGTAGATTGTCCCTTGTGTATGCTGTAGAGTAGCAACTAGCGGTGAAAAAAACATTTATCTTCTGCTCTCAGTAGATTTTTATTGTGCCAGTTGATATAAACAACAATAAAATGCAATATAAACGCTTAGTATAGACTCTCGAAATATAGATTACCGGTAAACATTTTCAATAATAGGCCTAAGAATTTTCACTACGTTCAAAGTCAATTAGTCAAACGTTAGTAAGATAGACAGTAGCATCTTCCCCTTCACGAATGGTAAAGAGTGTGAGTAGAGGGGAAGGCCTATCAACCAAACTGAAATGGGGATTAGTCAGCGATGTATACCTTATTTTATTTCAAGGAGTGCAGTTCGGTGGTTCCTTTGAACACCCACTTACAGATTTATGACTTCCTACATAATCACCTCTGACAATTCCATCCTGTCCCCTCGTCCCAACATTGCACAGTTGTTTACAATCCTGGTGACCCTCGACGGGATTCTTGAATTCGGAAAAGACGCGGCAAGTCTGCTTCCACGGGATTTGACGAGAGCCTGTCAATTCTTCTGAACGAGGGTTGTGATTGGTTACTGACAGGAGAAGACAAGATTTCCGTCACAGTAAGGAAGACATTTATTTATGACAACCAATTAGTAGGGGTCAGTAGAAGGTCTGTCGGCAAAGTCCTTTCTATGAAACTGCACTCCATGAAAAAAAAATACAGTATATGCAATGAAAGGGAAAAATAACTGACCACACCACCCCATTATCTCCTGTCTTAGTTGTCTCATGAGTGATGTCTTATTCGTGACAATTATGAGGTTCAATATCTTCGGACAGTTGATTAAATAACAACAACAAAGTAGGAAAATGGGTTCGAACACACGACCCAGCCAGCACATTAAGTACCCTGTCTTAACCGTCGTGTAGTAGACTACATAAGGGCCGCCAACAAGCGATGAAAGAATACAAACCAGGCTTTAACAAATAAGCGAGAAGTGTAATATTTATATGGGCGTGGTTTAACTGTAGAATAAATCATGACACGGGCATTTATGAGATCCCCAGCAACAAAAGGGAGTGCACAGTTGATAACACGGCTGACTAAGGAGTCGCATGAGACATTGGCCAACACAGCCATGTCATGTCGTGTCATGTTCGTGAAATCAGCACGTTCCAAACTGGTTGTTATTTACTTCGAGTCACAGAAAACAAAAAAACAAAAAGCTGCTGGATTCACTTATCGACAATACGGTTTAAGGAAACACGATAGGTGGCACGAAACTGTGGGACGTCCTGGGTTCGATAAAGCACTCATTACAGAATTGTGATTTGGGGTTTCCGTTGTGATTGGTTATGGTCAGGAAATAACTTTATTACTTATGTTTCTTGATATCGGTGTTGGAGATTATTTTATATCCATGACGAAAATTGTAGAAAAAAAGGTACTATTCTTTTATAACTGGACCACAGGCCTAATAATAATAATAATAATAAATAATAATAATAATAATAATAATAATAATAGTTCCATTAATTGAAACGTAACTCAGTGAAACTTACAGCAGAGTCTGTATAGGCCAGTTTCTGTTGGATGCTTTTCAATTCACTGTGGACTAAAGCAAGGAAATGCACTATCACCTTTACTTTTTAACTTCGCTCTAGAATATGCCATTAGGAAAGTCCAGGATAACAGAATGGGGTTAAGAATTGAACGGGTTACATCAGCTACTTGTCTATGCGGATGACGTGAATATGTAAGGAGAAAATCCAAAAACTATTAGCGACAAAACGGGGATTTTACTTCAAGCAAGTAAAGACATATATTTGGAAGTACAGTAGTGACAAAAAAAAAAAAAACCGGACCGACCCTTTTAACTGATTTCAGAGCCTTGTTCACTCCAGAGCACGACAGACTGGTAACTAAGACTTTCGTTGTTCGAATCCTGCCTGGGAAGGAAACTTTTTTTTTTCCTTCTTTAAATTTATTCCCAATACCTTTCGATTGTAACGATATTTTACTATTTAATTAACTTATTATGCCCAGAACATGAATTTTACCAGCAATCGAAAAGTATTGGGAATAAATTTGAATAAGGAACAAAAAAAGTTTCTTTCCCAGGCAGGATTCGAACCAAGAAAGTCTTAGTTACCAGTCTATTTATTTATTTAACTTATTCACTCTTTTTCTGATCTTGTCAGGTTTCGGAATCTGGAACATTTCTTAAAACATAAGTTTTTTTACTATACTGCTTAGAAGCAATATGAAATCTGGTCTCCCCTGAGACAACAGAGAACACCTCATTTTACAACGGACAAAAACATACATGCCCTAAACGAGATTCGAACCTACGACACTGGTCTCAAGGAAGCATATCTGTAGCTTAACCGTTTCTTTCATTATTTTTGGGTGATAGGAAGAATTAATTAATAGTACATTATGCAACGAGCCTATAATGGTAGTAATTAAGACGCGAGTATGTTTATGAAACGGGCGCAAGCGAGTTTCATAATTTTCATACGATCGCCTTAATTACTATTATAGCCAAGTTTCATACGACTTTTTATGCTCGACCATATTTCTAACTTGAAATTATTCATAAGTATTCATGTTATTCTTATCTGACTGGGGAGCGGAACTGACCTTGTGCAATATCTCGTAAATTGTGAGATGTGCGCAGACGCGAAAGTATTGATTTTTTCCAAGAAACAAATGTCATTGACCTCGATATAATCTAGAGAGTAAAATAAACATTAATATTGATATAACCTGGAAATTGATTTAGACATTGAAAAACGAGATGACAAATTGAATTTATTTGAATATTATTTACAATTAACGCTAATTATTATAGTAACAGAACATAACCTTCTGCGATAGTATTGGATTTCCAGCCTCCGTGACGTTTCACTAGTTATCTTTCGATTGCATATCCGAGAATAATCGATACTTACGGTTTTATAATGGTACAATGGTGAATTCTCATTGGCTGAACAACTGAAGTATAATGAATAGGTCTACTTTAATGAGGTGCATTAAAGGGCTACTACCAGGTGTATAATTACTACATTTCGGCATGGTCGAGCATAAATCAATTATTCATATTCCTGCCGATATTATAATATTTCTTTACATTAATAGAAGTCACAAAAATCAGTTGCAGTAGTGTGGTTAAGTATTATTTCGTTTTCTAAATTTAATTAGGTACAGAGAAAAACTAATTTTATCAATTTATTTACTTATTAGTTATTTATTTATTTATTTATTTATTTATTTATTTATTTATTTATTTATTTATTTATTTATTTATTTATTTATTTATTTATTTATTTATTTATTTATTTATTTATTCATTCACTTTTTCTGATCTTATCAGGTTTCGAAGTCTGGAACATTTCTTAAAACTTAACTTTTATTACTATACTGGCGTAGGAGCAACATGAAATCTGGTCTGCACCTGAGACAACAGGGAACACCTCATTTTAAATGCAAACATGCATGCCCTAAACGAGATTCGAACCTATGACACTGGTCTCAGAAGAAGTATATCTGTAGCTTAACCGTTTCTTTCACTATTTTGGGGTGATGGGAAGAATTAATTAACTCTTTTTGTATATACTTAACACATTTCTTTATGAATAATTGATCCATTTTTTCTCCTACTGATTATTTAATTCCGATAGATTCAGTTGCACTGTTTTTACAGCTGCTAAGATACACAAGCACAGTGATTAACTATCTAACAGCAGTCTATGACGTACATATCAGGTTTATGCATAATTAAACGCTTGTTTTGAACATTAATTATGTCTGATGACGTATTGGTCCACCGATCGAGTGGGTTCCGAATTAGGCAGCTGGAGGGTGAGCACACAAGGGTTAATAAGATAGGACTTGATGAACCTCCGGGCTGTCTGTCTGTCCGTCTGTCTTCAGTGCAGGAACTTGGGATGATGGATGGATGGATGAAGGAGCCCCGGTTCTCTGCTAAGATTGTTCCAAGTTTCCAGAACATCCGAGGGAACAAAGGAGACCGCGCGATAATGCAAGCCAATTTCAAACACTGGAGAGAGAAACCCATACAACATAGCTTCTCCTACGGACAATGTTACGAGGAAAATGACCTCACAAATTTCAACTATAATAGCAGTATCATTCAGTGAAGACAAGGGAACATCAGCACAAAAACAGTACATAGCGACCGTTCATCATAGTTGTAGAGAACTGCTAAGGCTTTTGCTTCCTTATAGAAATTTCCTCCCGCGAAATTCAAAACTAATATCGGTACCGTTAGAATAATAGGCCTACTTAATACCTTCCCCACGTCATAATTATAGTCATCAGATGTTTATGATGATGATGATAAAATAATAGCCCTAATAATAATAATAATAATAATAATAATAATAATAATAATAATATATCTCAGTGAAACGTACAGCAGAGTCCGTATAGGTCAGTTTCTGTCAGATGCGTTTCCAATTAACTGTGGGCTAAAGCATGGAGATGCACTATCACCTTTACTTTTTAACTTTGCTCTAGAGTATGCCATTAGGAAAGTCCAGGATAACAGAGCAGGGCTTGGAATTGAACGGGTTACATCAGCTGCTTGTTTATGCGGATGACGTGAATATGTTAGGAGAAAATCCACAAACGATTAGGGAAAATACGGGAATTTTAATTGAAGCAAGTAAAGAGATAGGTTTCGAAGTAAATCCCGAAAAGACAAAGTATAGCCTATTTATGTCTCGTGACGGGAATATTGTACGAAATGGAAATATAAAAATTGGAAATTTATCTTTTGAAGAGGTGGAGAAGTTCAAATATCTGGGAGCAACAGTAACAAATATAAATGATACTCGGGAGGAAATTAAACATAGAATAAATATGGGAAATGCCTGTTATTATTCGGTTGAGAAACTTTTATCATCCAGTCTGCTGTCAAAAAATCTGAAAGTTAGAATTTATAAAACAGTTATATTACCGGTTGTTCTTTATGGTTGTGAAACTTTGACTCTCACTTTGAGGGAGGGACATAGGTTAAGGGTGTTTGAGAATAAGGTGCTTAGTAAAATATTTGGGGCTAAGAGGGATGAAGTTGCAGGACAATGGAGAAAGTTACACAACACAGAACTGCACGCATTGTCTTCTTCTCGTGACATAATTAGCAACATTAAATCCAGACGTTTGAGATGGGCAGGGCATGTAGCACGCATGGGCGAATCCAGAAATGCATATAGAGTGTTAGTTGGGAGACCGGAGGTAAGAAGACCTTTGGGGAGGCCGAGTCGTAGATGGGAGGATAATATTAAAATGGATTTGAGGGATGTGGGATATGATGATAGAGATTGGATTAATGTTGCTCAGGATAGGGAACAATGGCGGGCTTATGTGAGGGCGGCAATGAACCTCCGGGTTCCTTAAAGTAATGTAATTTAATTTGAGGATCCGTGAATCTTTTTTTCGAGTTGAAAGGGATCCGCGATCGAAAAAGTTTGGGAACTACTAGGTTAGAAGATGAAGTAAACAAGCTCTAGCCTATCCCCCAGTTCCACCCAACTTGTATCGCCGAGACTGGGACCTCAACTTCGAAGTCTATGTAACCAGTAAGCAGCCGAGAACGAAATCTCTGATAATAATTCAGTTCCATCTGTAACTTTCTTCATATCACTAAGGGGCAGTATTTAAGGTATTTTGGCGGGACTTGTTGTAGGCCCCTAATTAATCGGTTGTACCCTGTTGCGTGGGAGTTTTTGTCTTGCCACTGGGGGGGCAAAGGGCTGTAACTCAGATGTAATGGACGCCGTCTGCGGTGGCCCTGTGGTTCCTCTCTGGTCGGTTGTTGTGGGTGCGTCCGCCGCTAACGATTTTTAAATAGCGGACTTCTAACAGACGCCACGTCATAAACGGCAGCCCTAGCACTCGCCACTGCCCTTGTTGCGGGGTGGCAGCCCCCCTATAATGGGGGTCAGTGTGGGCAGGCACACAACTTGAGTGTTGGCCAGGGCGGGATTAGCTGCAATAACGACCACACGCTGCTAACCCCGACTTTAGATTTAATGACTCACTAGAAACGCGGGGACACCCGTCTTCTGTGTTTGTTTTCATCCAGATATTCCATAGACACTTGTGACAGAATTAGGAAATCATTCCTATAATATATATATAGTTTCACACCACATTTCTAGACTCGCCCATACGTGGTACACGTCCTGCCCACCTTAAACGTCTGAATTTAATGTTCCTAATAAATTGAAAATTGAAATTCTTACAGGGTCCAGTTGAGACGAAAAGAGATAATTATTTCAATGAAAGACGGGAAGCAAGTCGTACACTTAGGAATAAAAAGAGAGATTACTTGAAGAAAAAACTGAATGAGGTAGAAAAAAAATGAATAAAAACATTAGAGACTTATACAGGGACATAATTTCATTTTTACTAATATTTTTAATATTAACCTGGCTATACTTTTGTATTAACGGTTGAAAACAGAAAACACCGTTTGCTACCCCATCCACGAACGGAGTTCGATGATACTGGCGTAAAATACAAACAAATCACTTTACTAGGTATAGGAGGGGAGAAAAATAGTTCGTCCATTTACGTAAACTAGGAAATGTCGCAAGTTTGAGTTTGATAATTTTCATTAGGTTTTTGTTTAATCAAAATACAGTACAATATTAACAATGAGTGTTTTTACTCACGAACTGAGCTGTCCATGTGTACGTATTCATTACGCAGTGTATATTTTACTGTCTACAGCACTTTAGCGTACAATGTAGAGAATGAAGTTAAATTGAAAAATAATCATAATATGGATATTTAAACACATTTTTTAAAATGATGGCCGTTCATTTCGATACAGGCTTCGGTTTCTTTGTGCATATTATCATACTATAGACTATTGCATCTAATTCCAATTACCAGTTTCGTCCTTCGTACTAGTAACTCATGTTGAAATAATTCTGTACCTACTCTATAAAAGAGTACCTTACGTACTGTAAATTCAATCTTCACTTCTGCCCGATCCGAAAAAGATAAAATTACTCAGACATGCTGTCTACTGTCCGTCCAAGTGGTTATGTCGCAGGGTTGTAGAAAGGGGGGAAATCACGTGACAGTTAATTACTTAACGAGGCCCTTTTATTTAAGTTATTTTAAATAATATGACAACATACTAGCTTTACAAAGGGGCGAGTAAAAGTAGGTGGGGGAAATCGGGATGCGACGTAGGTAAAGGGATGACAGTACCTGTGCGAAAATATGATTCAATATTGAAAGCTCTTTCGTCACTGGAAAATACGAACATATTTCTGAAACGTACTATACTTACTAACTCAGTACTATATGCGACCTTGATTCTGTGTGGAGGACAGTTGGAACTTCATTTGTAGAAGGGATGGGAGTGAAGTACATACAAAAACTCAGGTACAATAAAAATTGAAGTAAAAATAAAATGATGTCCCTGTATAAGGGTATAAATGAATTTAAGAACGGATATCAGGCAAGGGTAAACGTGATCAAGGATGAGAATGGTCACTTGCTTGCAGACTCTCATTCAATCCTTAACAGATGGGAAAACTATTTTGGGCAACTACTAAATGTACATAGGCCAAATAGAAATGATCCTGAAGAAATTCAAATACGAACCGCGGATTCCCTGATATGTGTTGGTGGGTCCCTAGTGATCCGCGGAGCACACTTTGGGAACCAATGTTCTAACCACTGTGTTGCCTGCCTAGGTATGATTGACGTTAAGGTTTCGTACATACCAGCACTGAAGCTGGGATATTAGGGCAACATAAAGTCTTTTCACCGTCGAAAAGGGAATGCAATTGGAAAAAATTTTTACATATTATGCATTATAAACTTCCTTCTGCAAGAAATCTTTTACGCGGTTGGAATACGTCACGGCATTCCACATACAACTAATAACACATGCTTCGAAAAGAAACTTTACAGTTCCTATAAACTACATTTCAGAGCCAGATAACTACGCTATAAAACTCGAGGAAATGCAATCTAAAGATGCTTGTAAATATGTAAGGCTATATATTATATTACATCCGCACTAATTACTGAATTTCTCATAATGAAGTCCACTGAAAATTAATTATGTAGAATTTAACATTCGTAAACAAGATCTAAAATACACAAAATCGTTGAAATGAGGGTGTTTAACATACTGGAGTGGGAGTGTCCGGAATTCATTATGCTATCTCTTTCTCGATTATGTCAATTAATATCACATAAAGTTAATTTTTGTATCTATCATTATGTTTTCAACATACACAATACCCTCATATCCATCTAGGCATTAGGTCGTAACCTTTTTTTTTTTTTTAAACGTTCAGTTAAAATTTAACCCTGAACATATACGAGAAATGTAAATTATTATAAACCAATTCGTTTGCTGTAGGACTAGTCTACGCGACGTTGTAAACAAGCAGGTGTTTTAAGGTAATAAAAAGGCAGGAGTAGTGAAAGAGATGGAAAGAGACTTAAAAATTCATACCTTGCAGGAAGTTTTAAAAACTTTTGACTTGTATCTAAATTCTTTTGAAGTCTACAAACAATAAAAATAAACTGCCAGGTACATGCCTCTCTTTTGTCTTATGCGTAACGGAAACTTGTGTTCTAACACTGTAGATAGAAGACATATTTCTGCCCGACACCAGCAAGCTGTAGTTTTCTACGAAGCGAATCAAATGCTTTTCAACAAGGACTGACAATAACATCTTTATTTTCAAAATGATAAATTGCTTGTAACTCCAGACACCCGCAGGTTTTAGTACTCGAAGAAAGTGTACTTGTTTTACATTTTAATTTATATATCTCAGGCGAGGAACTTGTTGTATGGGGTATGTATATCATTTGTAGCTACTTAATGTATTCTTACGGCTATATTTCATCAGCTTAATACTTATTACATTATATTTCCTGTAATTAAATTTAAATGAGAGGTTTTCACAAAGCAATTAACATCAGATTCATTATTAAAGTCTTAGATAATTAACTCTATAGTATACGATAAGTCAAGTAAATTATAATGATACTCTGAAAGAAGTCTATGTAAAATGAGAAAGACGATGAATGTAATTTTAAAAATTCAGTTGCAAAAAGAAAATTATGCTTTTGAAGGGAAATGGAATAAATTAAATTATAGCATCTTCCGGGACTGATTGAGGGGAACACTGTGTATGCAAGTTAACTGAATGCTGGGGCATTAAGCTTGTGTATAGCTGCAAGAGCGGCACATGTACACAACATACTATATAGGGAGGAACACTATGAAATATATTTTGCATACTTCCACTCGGTAATGAGTTTTGGAATAATATTCTGGGGAAATTCCACAGATAGTAACAATATATTCCTATTACAAAAAAGAGTACGGTAATTAGAATAATAGTAGGTGTCAAATCTAGGGAATCGTGTAGGACTATTTTCAAAAAACTACAAATAATGCCCATGGCTTGTCAGTATATCTTTTCATTAATAATCTTCCTGGTATGTAATCGTGAAAACTTTGTAACTAATTCAACAGTTCATAGCATAAATACACGTTAAAAAAGTGACTTTCATACTCCATCGGCAAGTCTATCGTGCTATCAAAAAGGAGTGCGTTATATGGCAGTAAAAATTTTTAATAGCTTCCCTATCGATATAAAAAACCAAACTCAAAACATAAAATTATTTAGGGCCAAATTAAAGAAGTACCTAATACCTCACGCCTTCTATTCTGTAGGTGAATTCATGACATTCAATAACACTTCATGAAATTGATACTAAAACTTTGTGTTGTACTAGTGGCTATATTGTAAATCTCGTCTGTATATATTTAATCTAGACTGTGACTATAAATTAAGACTTTACAATAGTATTAAGTTTTTTGACTTGTTCCATATTCTAGCTGTAAGCAATGTATGAATACCATGGAATGTTAATAAATACAATACAAAACAATACAATAAACAACGACAGTTCACCACGACACACATATACTGTAGTTTGTAACTACCTGTTAGTACGCTACTTATCTGCATAGATGGTGCATCTGTAGTACATCATGATGAAGAAAAAGAGATCTAAGAATCATCAATTTGTGACAGGATTTGGAGGCGAGTGTTTTGAAGTGAACTGGGAATATATTGCTTGCAAACTGTGTGGCGTAAACATGCGGGATGACAAATTTCAATATATACAGAGACGTTGTAACACTAGAAAACACACAGAAAATAGAAAACTTGCATCGAAAAACGAAAGTGACAATCTGCCAACAGGTAATTCTATTTCAAATGAACAATCACAATTTGGAATGAATTTGTGTGTGATTTTGGTAAAGGCTGGCATCCCGTTCTTTAAACAACAGAATCTCATTTTAAAGTCTTTATTGAAAAATACACAAATAAAAAGTTGTGAATCTATGTTACATTAAGGTAAAATTATTTTAAAATATGTTACGATAGCACATTACATAAAATAAGTCAAATGTATTTAGGTTATTTAAATTTTAATATATTATTTATTTGTCTAAGGCATCCTCCCTAGGGGTCGCGTTACGGAATGCGCGCTGGTTCGAGTCCTCATGGGGGAAGAAATTTTCTCATGAAATTTCGGCCAGTGTATGGGACCGGTGCCCACCCCGCATAGTGATGCACTTGGGGAGCTACGATAGGTAGCGAAATCCGGTTGCGAAAGCCAGCTATAACGGCTAGGAGGATCATCGTGCTAACCACACGATACATCCATTCTGGTTAGATGATCGTCCACCTTTGCTTCGGCATGTGGGCGTGAGGCCAACAGCCGGCTGGTCGGTCTAGGCCCTTTACGGGCTGTAGCGCCACGGATTATTATATTATATTATTTATTTAATTTTCTGTAAATGTTCTTATGTGACCCATCGTTCGTTGCAAACAGCGTTTATGTTCATTGGACGACCAACATAGTTGTATAATATTGAAACTCAAAGATCCGTGCCTGATTCTGAAATACAAGTTCAACACACATTCAGCAGTAAACAACGCTTCTTGAGTTCTGATGTTTTTGTATATCTCCATCTTCTGCCACTAGCAACGAAGCCTCAGTGTATACTCCGTGTTGCAGACAATTTAACTCATCGGTCCCCAAGATGCTATGTCTATCAAAAACAATATTTTAGCTTTTTGGGCCAAAATATTCAGTATTCTCTTTGTATTAAAATACATGCGAGTTTCTATTTTCAGGATTATTTTTAGTTCCTGAAATTGTTTTTAATGGACACTAGGATAGAGTTTTACAAAATAAAAACATGCCAAAATATCATTTTTCGTTTTTTTTTGTACGAAAATAATCCTTGAGGTCATAAGATGTTGGTAGTAAGCAGTTTTTGCCTCTATATCTTCTTTGAGCTTCAGGAGTGATTTTTATATATGTCTGCTCCATATGCCAGTATTGCATCTCTTTTCGTAAATTTGGCTTTTGTCGAAACCACATTTTTTATGCTCAAAATGCTCCTTGCGTATGCAGTTTCCACCAGAATAGAAATATTCGTACGTGTTCATGCATTATCTAACGTTAAGTCATTTTAAATATCTTGAAAATTTGGAGCTAAAATTATTATGTAAATAAATAAATAAATAAATAAATAAATAAATAAATAAATAAATAAATAAGTAAATAAATAAATAAATAAATGTCTGATTTCCAAAATGTATTGTGCTCAATCTAAACTAAATATCATGAAGGTCTCAACGTTAAAAAATGGCCTTGAATCTGGATCTATATGAAAAAAAAAATATCACTTTGCTGTATTTGACTGTAATGTGTATGGAACATTTTGATCACATCACTAATTTGCATAATTAAAATAAAACTTCTAAACTATCAGTCCGAATGAGCTCAAAATTTGCACACACCTTCTTAATACATCTAACCAACAATTAAAAAATGGAATAAATAAAATTAAAATTTTATAAATTTCAAAACTCAGTTCTAGTGTTCCTTAAATATGTTGGGCACCCACTCAAATCCCGGATGAGAAATTTCATCCAACACCTCCTAAAAATTATATAAATTTATTCTATATCTTCATGTCACCGTTACTAGGAATAACGAATGGATAAAAGTTTACAAAAGCAACTCGTTGCTATGGAATGTTTCATGTTAATATAAGGAATGTATAAAATGTTGACAGTACTTACTTACTTAAATGACTTTTAAGGAACCCGGAGTTTCATTGCCGCTCTCAAATAAGGATGTCATTGGTCCGTATCCTGAGCAAGATTAAGCAAGATTAATTCATTCTCTATCATCATATCCCACCTCCTCCAAATCCATATTAATATTATCTTCCCATCTATTTCTCAGCCTCCAAAAAAGGTATTTTTCCCCGAGAGCTTCCAACTAACACTTTATATGCATTTCTGTATTCGCCCATACGTGCTACATGCCCTGCTCATCTCAAACGTCTGGACTTGATGTTTGTAATTATGTCAAGTGAAGAATAGAATGCGTGCAGTTCTGCATTGTGTAACTTTCTTCATTCTCCTGTAACTTCATCCCTCTTTAATCACAAATATTTTTCTAAGCACATTATTGTCGAACACCCTTAACATCTGTTCCTCTCTCAAAGTGAGAGTCCAAGTTTCACAACCATACAGAATAACCGATAATATAACTGTTTTATAAACTGTAACTTTAGGTTTTTTGATAGCTTCTGAACAGAATAATAGCAGGCATTTCCCATATTTAATCCGCAAAACATAATACAGAAATAGAAACAAAATTATGATAACCATTTATCCAGAATGTAAGACTATTCGTTGCGGGAAATAAAAGAATACCGACCGAGAGAAGTGAGAGGTTCCGGAAGACCTATAGTACGTTGATTTGTCCAGTTTCAATTGATGAGGGAACAGGGTAATTAAACATAATAATTGCAGGTAATGATGATGATGATGATGATGATGATGATAATGATGATGATGATAATAATAATAATAATAATAATAAAAGTAGGAGTTAGATGAGTGCTTAGAAAAAAATAGCTGTACCCGCTGTAGGCGCTGTCTCAGCGAGATTGAAACTCTTCCCCATATCCTTGGCTTCTGCCCCTATAGTGAGGCTCTTCGCAACATCCGTCACCATGCTGTCCGTTCCATGCTGGCCGAGGCACTGAAGGAAGTAGGGTTTACAGTCCATCAAGAGGTGCAGGGACTAGCCACACAAGGAAGTGTTCGGCGAATTGATATCATTGCCATTAAGAACAACTCGGCATACATTCTCGATCCCACCATTAGATTTGAGACAAATGCAGATCAACCGCATGAGGTGGACAGTGAAAAGAAACGGATCTATGAACCAACAATCCCGTTCTATAAAGATAAATATAGCCTGTCCCACATTGATGTAATAGAGTCTGATGGTGGGAGCACGTGGTACCATACCCTCCTTCTTTGCCAACAAATGTAAAAACCTGGGCTAACACACAGCATTGTGCCATTAGTGCCCTCAAAGGATCGGTTCAGATATTGAGAAATCATTTGTATGGGAGTGACAATGGAAATTTCAAGTAATATTAACCAATAGCTATTGATTGGTTTGTCAATCAATGTCAATTAATTCGTAGCTATTAATTTTCTCGCGGTATATGGCATTCAAATTATTCTAACCTATATGACGATATTTTCCCCCCTTTCTTAACTGTAAATGAGCACAAACGCTACTTAGGTGTAAATTTTTCTGACATTTTGTATATTCGATTCCCTAACCGTTTCAAATGTATATCATTTTGTGCGAGGTCGTGCGTATTTGCTTGTTTTCCGGACAAAACCAATACGTGGTAAGTGTGAAATACCACATTCAGTATTCCCAACGTAACACACATAACAATTTCCCTCTTCTTACCGCTTAAGAGGCATATTCATTTTACTGCTTTAGGCTTTTAACATATTATTTTTAGAGACGTTTAACATAGTAATAATTATAAATTTGAAACTTACCACTGCAATTTCACCTAAATTGCACTGTTAATTAGTTTTTAAATATTTGCAAAAATTAAGTAAACTCTACTACTCCACTAAAGATATTGCATTCGTGATGCAAGTAACATTAAGGAAGCCGTGAAAAAATCAACAAGATTCCAGATGCCGATGTTATTACTGCAATATGTTATATAAATAACATCGTTAAAATATTAAAATGAAAAATAAATCATTACATAACCTTACCGTTTGTTTTAATGTTAATGTTATATTTTATTTAACGACGCTCGCATTTATAGACTGCCGGAAAAAAAAGTTCGCATTTATAGACTGGGAAAAAAAGACAGACGTAAATCACGGCCTGCTGGAGTATAGTAAACACAGAAAACATTTTATAGCAACAATGTTGAAGAGAGATATTTTTGTTTTCCAAAATTGCCGTCATTGAACAGAAACCAAGATGGAGATTTCATTGCAACTAATTAGAAATTCGTCTTTCTGGTATGTAATAAACGATCTTCGCACAAAATAATGTACGATACACGAGCGGTATGTTTGTTTCACGTTCTCGGAAATTAAAAAAGCTCAACTACGTTTCGCTTTTTCAATCTTTTCCTCGAACATGAAAACGTCAACATACCGCTCTTGTAACGCATATTACTATTATCTTTCAGGTGTGTTTCCAAATTATATGTAATACGCTTTGTCAAATCTGGCAACCTTTTCATAAGGAAGCTAAATTTATTACTATAACAACAATCAAAAGTTATAAATAGAGAGGCGTTTGAAAAATGATCATTTCTGCAAGAATGAATGAGAGGTGTTAAATTTCTGCACTGGAACGTCGTGGCGCCATGTATACAGCCCGGGAGTGGGATGTGGGTTGGGGGGGGGTTGGGTGGCTGATGAATGCTACAGGAACGATACCACCCCCGTTCTCGCAGGCCCGCGTTACCCATGGCGCGGAAACAACACACACAAGTTAGCATGGCTTGGCTGGGCAAGGTACGCTCCGATTAGCAATCTCCATGGTAACGTACTGATAATGCGATCAGCGCGACAGCAGACACACGTGGTACGCTCCGCGTCGCAAAAAATAGACCCCTAAGCCTTTTCAATCTGTCAGTCCAGGTACCACAGATTTTAGACTTACAAAACTCCATTAAAATTATACAAAAAAATACATTCAATTAGTAAAAATATGAATAATTCAATTAGAATTCTTTCCTTTACAAATATGAGTAAATTAGAATACTGATAGTAACAAAAAACGTTTTCTTGGATATTATATAATTCTACAAAAAACTGAGTAATTAGAATAATAGTTGTAGATGCCAATCTTCTGGGGATTTTTTCATGGTTAAATATATTTTTCCATTTTAATAAAACTACAAATAATGCCCATGGCTTGTCAGTATAGTTTTAATTAATAAATCTTTTTACTGAAGTACGTAATCGTATAAAACAGTTGTATTAAAACAAGATTGTTCTTTATGGTTGTGAAACTTGGATCTCAAAATCAACTTTAAAGAATAGGAACAGAGATTAAACCTCAAGGTGTTTGGGAATAAAGTTCTTAGGAAAATATTTGGGGCTAAGAAATGAATTTACAGGAGAATGGAGAAAGTTACACAACGCAGAGCTGCATGCATTGTATTCTTCACCTGACATAATTAGTAACATTAAATCCAGACGTTTGAGATTTTAATAAAACTACAAGTAAGGTCCATGGCTTTTCAGGCAGTTTTAATTAATAAACTTCCTCGTATGGAATCGTGGAAAACTTTGTAACATGTAGCATGTATGAGCGAATCCAGAAATGCATATAGAATGTTATTGGGAGACCGGCGGGAAAAATGACCTTTGGAGAGGCCGAGACGTAGATGGGAAGGTAATATTAAAAACAAATTTGAGGGAGGTGGGATATGATGGTAGAGACTGGAATTAATCTTGCTCAGGATAGGATTAATGGCGGGCTTATGTGAGCGAACGGCAATGAACCTCCGGGTTCCTTAAAAGCCAGTAAGTAAGTAAGTAATCGTATAAACATTGTAACTAATTCAACAGTTTATAGTATGAATACTCGTCAAAAAAATGACTATACTCCATCGGCAAGTCTATCGTGCTATCAAAAGGAGTGCGTTGTATGGAAGTAAAAATAATTAATACCCTCCCTATGGATATAAAAAATTAAACTCAAAACATAAGATTATTTAGGGCCAAATTAAAGAAGTGCCTAATTTCTCACGCCTTCCTTCTGTAGGTGAATTTATGACATTCAACAACGCTGCATGAATTTCTATCTTTTATTAAGTATCGATACTAATCCTTTGTGTTGTACTAGTATATTGTAAAACTCATCTGTTGTTAGGCCTACTTCAACTAGACTGTGACTACAATTTAGATTTTGTTGGCTATTTTTAGTAGGTTATTTTACGACGCTTTATCAACATCTTTGGTTATTTAGCGTCTGAATGAGATGAAGGTGATAATGCCTGTGAAATGAGTCCGGGGTCCAGCACCGATAGTTACCCAGCATTTGCTCAAATTGGGTTGAGGGAAAACCCCGGAAAAAACCTCAACCAGGTAACTTGTCCCGACCGGAAATCGAACCCGGGCCACCTGGTTTCGCGGCCAGATGCACTGACCGTTACTCCACAGATGTGGACTTGGCCATATTCATAGACATTCTTAGCGCGGGCTTCCGGTGGATGATCAACGAACTAACGTTTTTCGTATTCATAAACCAGTGTTAGCGATATGATATGATATGATATGGTATGATATGATATGATATGATATGATATGATATGATATGATATGATATGATATGATATGATATGATATGATATGATATGATATGATATGATATGATATGATATGATATGATATGATATGATATGATATGATATGAATCCTGTACAAGTAGGCCCTAATCAGTCGATAGCCGGGGCTAGTTTAGCACGCTCGTAGCGCGGGCTAGCGAAATCTCTATGCATAACACCCTGTAGTACTATTAAGATTTTTTTTACATGTTGCATATTCTAGCTGTCAAACGATTTACGAATACCACGGAATGTAAATAAATACAATACAATACAATACAATACAATACAATACAATACAATGGCACGTAGGGGTATATTTCCAATACCGCTATACCTTTTTAAGCTTTTCGTAACAACTCAGTTTCCTTTAGTATTTTACGATATTCATCTTTGGAGTTTATTCGCTTGAATTCTCATTTACAAAACATACAAACAATCTGAGAAATTTCTCTTAAATAGATACATTAATTGATTTTACGCAAATTTACATAATACACCTAAACATGTAATGTTATTAATTCTAATATTGCTTTTCTATTTACAGAAAACGGCATTTTGAACTGATAAGCATGTTAAAATAATATATTAATAGTTTATAATGAAGCTCACTTAGTATTATCCATCCAATTTAAGAATGAAACCTGATACTGTATGAACAAATGCTCTTCTTGTGATATGTCATGATTGGCCGTGTATAACAGTAGCCTTCATCTCTCCGGGTAAAGAATATAGTCCGGTATCATATTTTATACTTTACCGTTTATTTTTATTTATAAATAAATAATGTTATAAAGTAATAAAATCCATCCTAATAAATAATATTTCAATTTCAAATACATTTACTACAAGATTACATCATTCATTACACTGTGGGACGAGCAGTGATACCTTTGATCTTCAATCTATATCTAATAAATAATTATAACTATTTTAATTTCAAATATTTGTACCATAAGATGACATAATTCATTGCGACAAGCTGTGATAAGAAAGTTTAATATAATTTTGATAATTTTTGCTTCATTTTCGAGATAAAAATTGTTTTATGTGAAACATTTCATAGCGTGTTTTGTGAAAGTCATTGACTGGATTCCCAATGTGCTCAATTTATTGAAGAGAGCAGTGTATTATGCTAATAAGTGATTGAAAGTATTTTAGTTTTGTTCTTTAAATGTGCAGATATTTGATCTGAACAAATGTAACTTTTCCTTCTGCAAAGGGTTTTTAAAATGTTACATTTGTTCGGATCAAATTTCTGCACATTTAACAGAAAAAAAAATAAATTCTTTCAATCATTCATTATCAAAATACACTGCTCTTTTAAATTGAGTGAGGATATTGGAAATTAAATCAATGGATTTCCTAAAGCACGCTATGAAATTTTTCATATAAAACAATACTTATCTCTTGTATTAAACTTTTTTTGTTTTGAAATATCTCAAACAATAACGCCCTGAAATTAATTACATTATTTACGGTTCATCCTTTACTTATATTATATATTTTTTTACTTGGTTATTTAACGACGCTGTATCAACTACGAGATTATTTAGAGTCGATGAGATTGGTGATGGTGAGATGATATTTGGCAAGATGAGGCCGAGGATTCGCCACAGATTACCTGACATTTGCCTTACGGTTGGGGAAAACCTCGGAAAAATCCCAACCAGATAATCAGCCCAAGAGGGAATCAGGCTCGAGCGCAACTCCGGAACGGGAGGCAAGCGTCTTAGCCCACAGAGCTACGCCGGTGGCTTATATACATATATAACATGTAGTCTAATATATAGAGTGTCTCTAAATTATACCCACAAACTTTGGGATTGGATAGATAACCAAAATGTTTTTATTAAGGAACAAAACAATGGATTGCAGTGTGTTGGGCTGTCGATCATAAGTGTCAATTTTGGGAGGAAAGACTGTATGATTATAAGCGCCAATAACCGTATTAAAAGTGCTAATATCAATATAGGGACTTAAAATACCACAGTGAAACAAATGGAAAATAGATGAAAAAGTAAATTGGTAACATAGCTGCGGAAATAGGCTAATTCTGTTCACACATTGATTTGTATGATAAATATGATGTAAAATAAAACGAGTGTGTCCACATACACTGTACTGTACAACTGGAAAAAAAAAATGGACATACATACGTAGAGGTGTAATCTGCTAAGATATAGGTTTGCTCACAGGATAAGAAAAATTGTAAATTAGTTCCAATTGTTAACGTACAGAAATTGCTTGCGATTATTAGTCAGAATTTGTAGGCTATATTTTTTAATTCTAATACAGCTTCTTTCAGATTTTTGGAGCAATAGGTAGTTATTTACTTCTTTTCCTAGCTCCCTTATTGTATGAGTTTCGCTTACAACACATTGCGCATGTGCAGTAAACAAGATCCCCTGTACATGGACAGTCCTGTGGAATTGTTGCCTACATACAGGTGGACTCCCATCAAGACTCGCTCTAAATTTTAATTCCGTGTCTGTACATTTACACAGGTTGTAACTTTAATAATGGCAACTATTTATTTATTACGAATATACAAGTGATACATCTGTAAAACTTTTACATCCCTTCAATGTCGTAACCAGCATTGTCTACGGGTACAACTCGTTGTCAGCGATGTGGAAGTCACAGTATCCCTGTTTCAGGTACAGTTCTGTTGAAGTTCCTGATGGAGCACCCTACTGCCTGCAGAATATCGGGAACAGTTCGGAATCAAACGTGACTAAGTGGTTCCTTCATCTTCGGGATTAGGTCATAATCACAGGGGCTTAAGTCCGGTGAATGTGGTGGATGGAAAAGCACTTCCCACCCCAGCGACAGTACAAATCAGCTACAGGCTGTACCGTGTGCGCCCCTGCGTTATCCTGCAAAATGATGGGAGGGTTCTGCAAAACATGTAGGCGTTTTCTTCGCAACGCTGGTCTCAGATTACGCTAAAAAAAATTACGGAAAAACTGTGCATTAACATTCAGCCAAGATCGCTGTTCCTGCTTTGTAAACATGGCGAAACACAACCGCTTAGAGCTGTAACTAACAGGAGCCTAACTTCAACTCTCCACAGCGCATGCGCTGTGAGTCGGACGGAAGAGTCCTTTTAGGGGGGAGGAGGGCAGACATAGACTAACATGTGGTGGAAGTGACAACAATTAACTCCGTCTCGTTACGATTTTACAGCAGTGTTGCCACTATTAAAGTTACATCCCACGTATTATCAGGCAGTACATCTCACTTGACGATTTGTGTCAGAGGAAGAACAATTGAAGGGATGAGAATGAGATAGTCCAATGGTCATCAGCACTCGCTGAAATGGGTAGAATGTAAGCGGTGCAACGAAATATGCTCCATCGTGCAGAAGGGAGAGGTAGAAAGCGTAGATACCCGTCAGCAGCTGAAAATCAACTTGAAAAAACTTTATAAATGCACTCCATAGTATTACCACTGCCTGTTATAACCTACCTATTTTTGATAATTGTAACTTTCTTGCAACATGCCCAATACAACTTTATTTGGATTGCTGTTGCTAAATATTCCTTACAAGGTGATTTAAATTATCGATATTGTTATATTTACGTTAGTGCATTAGTTATGCCGTCATTGGCGCTTTTCTTTTTTTTATGTTTTCTCCGTTATTTTCATTAATTTTCAAATACCTGATTGCCTCAATCTCGTCCTATAATATCGTCCAATTAATGACATAAAACCTTGTTGCACTGAAACTAAACGTCACAGCCCATTTGTTCCTTAACAAAAAGTGTTTTACAAAAAGATTGTCTATCCGACCCAAAAATTTGTCGGGCTAATTTAGAGACTCCCTGTATACTGAATTACGATCTTATGAAGTGTTTACTGAAATAGAGAACAAATTCTTCAAAAAAATCGAAAACATTTAAAATTTAACGAGACAATTCACGATCATTTTCAATAATATTTTAGCACCTAGTTCTAAAATCAAATTTGTTATGCTGAGACAAATTTCCACAGAATTGAGTTGTTTACAATGGTCTGGATCAGTGGTATTCAATCTGTCTTGCTTGTGTACCTGATAATACATTTTTTAACCTTCGTATACCAAAATTACATTGCAATTATATATTAGGCTATATAAGAAATAACAAAAGACTATAATCGATGTGTAGGCTGCAAAAAATATATTATTATTATTATTATTATTATTATTATTATTATTGTTATTATTATTATTGTTGTTATTATTATTATTATTATTATTATTATTGTTATTATTAATTGTTATATTATTGTTATTATTGTTATTATTATTATTGTTGTTATTATTATTATTGTTATTATTATTATTATTATTATTGTTGTTATTATTATTATTGTTATTATTATTATTATTATATTGTTTATTATTATTATTATTGTTATTATTATTGTTATTATTATTATAGTTGTATTGCATTATTATTATTATTATTATTGTTGTTATTATTATTATTATTATTATTATTATTATTGTTGTTATTATTATAAATACAGTAGTTATTATTGCAATTATATTAATAATAATGAATTATGTAAAATTATGCTGAAACAAGGAAATACAAGACTTGATATTGTAAAAGAAAATACGTAAATTACAATAATTAACAACAGACATTATAAAATAAGTTAAATATTTCAGCATTTTTACACACCTACTCAGTGGAATTCATACCCTTTAAGGCAACTCCGCATACCCTTAGGGGTACGCGTACCATAGATTCAATGCCACTGATCTCGTTGTTAGAAAAAGTAAATAAAAATTTAATAATCTTAATGACTATACTGGAAATGAAGTAATAAAACACCATATGTGCTTTCATTAATACTGTAGCACATTTTATTTGCTATTCATTCATAACATATTCAGTATTCTTGTAAGGTAGGCCTACCAAAAATGAGACATCAAGTATTATTTCTGTGTATCTGCCTCTATACAGCAATTTCTCATAAACTATTGGTCTGATTTTGATCTTACTCAGTACTAAGACTCAATTTATCCGGGAATAATGCACATGGAATATAGGCCTAATATTTTTTAGAGAAAGGTGTTAGGTAATTTTAAAACCCAATTGGTTGCGTGATTCTAAAATATTCGTGTTATATCTTATTAATTTTATATTACCGGTATATTTAACTTAATAAACGGACTATGAGAACAACATTATAGCAATATACCTATTATAATACCCTGTTGTGGATTATATATTTATTCCTAAATAATGTTTATTTAATTTATACTTTGTCGCCCCCAGTGGTCAAAGAGAAAAGCGCTCTCCAAGATTTGCGGGTTCAAACTCGGCTGGAGTCGTTGGATGTTTCAGGATGCAAAAATTCGGAGGGACTTTAATCCGTGTGCACCGTGTCGGAGTTTTCCGGCACGTTAAAAATCTCCAAATCTAAATTAGAGCCTCTTGACCAAATTTCTCCTCTCTCGCATTCTACAAATACCTTCCATATTACCTGGCGTTTGGTGCGATGAGCTTACCACTTGCCTCTCTGTCCCTGTCGGGAAATAAAAGTAACTAAATTCCTTGCAGACAACTGAAACCTCCGTTAGGGAGTACAGTACCTATGTCCCGGCATCAAATGAAGGGCGAATCCTCGGACCTCACCTCATCTCACTACATCTCGCCAAAATATTGTAAAAAATTGCACAAAATTGTAAAAACTGTAGAAATTACTAAATTATAAAACTGTAAAAATTGTAAAATATTGTAAAAATTTTAATTGTAATATTGTAAACTTTTGACTTGTTCCACAACTTAAAGCTTCATTGCTCATGTAAGATCTATGGAATATAATGAATGAATGAATGAATGAATGAATGAATGAATGAATGAATGAATGAATGAATGGATGAATGAATGAATGAATGAATGAATGAATGAATGAATGAATGAATGGATGGATGAATGAATGAATGAATTTGGTCCCTGTACAAACATCAAGGAGTTTCATATACTTATGTATAACGACAGGAGTGAAACATCACTTACTGAGGCGTGTCCTAAACTTTTGGTAGGGGCTGTAGTGACAGAATTCTATACTAAAATTAGATTATTTATGTGCGTGTATATTACCGATAAGAACATTTTATAACAATATCTAAATCAAACACTTAAAATGTCTAAAATTTTGGCAGCCGAGACCCGTAAATACTTAAAATATCTCTTAACAAAAGTCGACTCTCTCTATAAATTCTATGAAAAGGAAACTTCTACCCTTCCATTTTTATAACTGCTCCATAAAAGAGAAATCTGTGCAATTTACTTGTCCCGGAATGTACAGAACTACAGAAGCCCTGCGTGCAATGGCGGACGGCGAACACAGTGAGGGTTGTGTGAGGGAGGGAACGGGCGCAGTGTTATCATTGGAAACATGCCTCCACTCTGATTTTTTAATCCCCTTTCGTGGATTTTAAAATGAGTGCAGAACGCCGTTAATGCCTTCGGCAAACAGTGATGTTCCTGCCCTACCGGTGAAGAGGGTGGGGAGAGGGGGTGAGTTTTCAACTGAAAATCCATCGCTCTGTGAGCTTAAATAAACGCAGCATGTATTCAAATGGAAATGTTTGTATGGTATATGCCACACACACACACATGCGACACTTTTTATTAACTTCGACTTTGCACTTACATCAGCACAATTTTTTTAATACAGAGCCAGAAAAGGTAGATAGCGACGTGTACAGGCGTATAAAATGTAAATTCCTTCTCTGACGTTATCTGCAGAACCGTTGCCACGGTGCGAGATGAGGGAAAAGGGTGGCCGTGATGATGGCGGTGGGGTTTTCCCCTTCCATATTAGTCCGAACGCATACCATACTCACCTACTACAAAGATATGCATTGGAGTTGAAGCGTATTTGTAGGAATAGCCTAGATACAGACCCAAGCTGCAATGAATCCACAGTCTCCTGATTACAGACTTTACAACTCTGACATAATCTCATTGCTATACGGGTTTGAGTCTGAATTATGCCGTTCATAGAGGCCTACTGCTTGTTTGAGGCTTGAAAGTAATGTATTTTCCTAAGATAGGTTACTATCCTTATCATTATTTAGTTTTGCCACTTTTAGCTCTGGACAGGCTTGTAATGCAGCATTAAATTACCAAATTTACACAAATTTTTTTGGAATAATAAACAATACATTAAAAGCTAAATTAGTACAAAAATCTACAAGAATAAAAATATATAAATACACTAGCATTACCCACCCTTCTAAGAGGTGGAAAAATTCTAGATTTGGACATTAAAAAAAAATGACACTGAACAGAATCAAATTAAACGCAAATAAATTTTTCAGGAGAAATGCCTGGATATACTTATTTAGACCGAAAAGGAATGAAGAAATTTTAGAACAATTAGAAGTAGAGTCAGTAGAAGAAAAAAATCACCAGATACAAATTCAATTGGCTAGATCATGTAAGAAGAATGGAAAATTCAAGAATCCCAAAAATTATGATTTAAAAACAGATGCAATATAAACCTAGAGGACATCGTCGACCAGAAGACCGTTAAGAAGACTGAAAATATTTGGGGCTAAACAGGTCTAATGGCCTAATTCGTGAAGGATGAATGATGATGATGATAGAGGCCTACAATTTGTAGCTAAGGTCACGCACTTTCAAACATTTTGACACTTTACGTTTTCTTCCTTGAAATTATTTAATTTTGTTTCTCATGATGGGAAGCATTTACGAGTAAATTATCTTAGAAGTGATGAATATGACAATAGAATTTTTCTGCGATAGTGCGTAAAGTTGCATTTTACTCAGGCTGTTTTCAATGCGTAAAAAAGAAGATAATCATTAAACTGGATTCATTTTACGGACTGTATAAGAAAATGTAATATTCAATGCACAAACTGAATTCAATAATAGTAATATGCGTTACAAGAGCGGTATGTTGAAGTTTTCATGTTCGAGGAAAAGTTTGAAAAAGCGAAACGTAGTTGAGCTTTTAATTTCCGAGAATTGAAAGAAAAATACCGCTCGTGTAATCGTACATTATTTTGTGCGAAGATCGTTTATTACATACGTCAAAGAAAATTTATAATTACAGAGGTGTAAAATTAATTCAATAAAAATTTTAAAGGTTTTTTAATAGTTCTTCACAAATATTCATTGAATTGATGAATATTGGTATATATTAAAGACTGATGTAGGATATATTTATCTAAAAATGCTTTCAAAAAGCATTGTTGTAACAGGATTTTTCTTATTTTACAATTGTTATGGGAATTCAGAAATTATTATATTATGTTGGCGGAATTGGAAACATAAAAAATTATATGCACAAAACAGATGTATGGTTCATTTGAACCTTCACAACAATGTAAACGCAAAGAACAATTTGTTTAAAGCATTTCTTAATTAATTTTTAAATTTTAATTCCGCCAAAATAATATAATTTCTAAATTCCCATAACAATTGTAAAATAAGAAAATACCAATGTACAACATTGCTTTCAGGCATTGTTAGAAGGGCCTATATCATACATCAGGCTATAGCCTCACGCCCATATGCCAATATTCATCATTCTAACCAGAATATTTGTGAAGGATGATCCCCCAGCCTTTAAAATTAATATTATTCTAATAATTTCACACCTCTGTAATTGCAATGAAATCTCCATCTTGGTTTCTGTTCAATGACGGCAAATTTGCAAAAAAAAATATCTATCTTCAACATTGTTGCTTTAAAATGTTTTCTGTGTTTACTAACGCCAGCAGGCCGTGATGTACGTCTGTCTATGATGAATCTGGAATCTTGTTGATTTTTTCACGGCGCGGGTTACTCACGAATGCAGTAACTTTAGTGGAACGATATTTAATTTATTTTTCAAATATTTAAAAATAATTAAAATACAATTTAGGTGAAATTGCAAAGATAATTTATAATTATTACTATGTTAAACGTCTAAAAAGGAATATGTTAAAAGCCTAAAGTTGAGTAAAATTAATTTTTTTTTCATTTATTAAAGTGGACAAGAAGTTATTTGTTATTACAATACTGAATGTAGGCCCTAATTTTAGACTTTCTGGATTGGTAAGTCTTAAAAGCAAATACGGTTATATTTTTATCACAAAACTATTTTTTTCATTTACTAAAAAAAAAAAACCTCAAATTTATCAAATATTATTATGACTTTGACTGGTTATGCTAGGAATTACGCTTATGCTAACTGACATTCGAACCCGATGCTCTAGCATGAGAAGTCTACATTTTTACAATTCATCTCACGGTAGGTATAAACAATATCAGGAACCATAGTCTTATTATAATAAAACCAAGACAGGAGTTAACTAAACGGCATGCATTCTCAGAAACAAAAGCCACGTCGATGGCATTTAAACTATGACATTCTTCGAAGTTACGATCGTGCAGTAGAAAATAAGTTGCAATCAAATGTGTTATCTGCATTTCTAGCACACACATTTATTGCTGCTTGCAAATAATTTCGAGCTACAATCTTCTCTCCCGTTCACGATAGCTAGAAACATTCTTGTTGCCATACCAACATACTGACAGATCTGTGATATTCGACTGTTATTTTTCAACTCAAATATGAGGTTCTCATCGACTTGGAGTAGGTATGGGGGATACAAAATGAGAAGGATGCGGTCTATTCGAAAAGGGTCCTCGCGGAAGGAAATGGGTTTCGTTATTCTGACAGATTTGTGGTTGAAAGTGAGTTTGTGGAATATTTTAACTTCGAACGTTTACGCTCGAATTTAAAATGAATAAAACTGTTCGAAAATGTCTACATCTGATGTCAGTTTACTTAGCAATTGTAGTAAGTTACTTACGACATTGTTTTGACGTCACTTCTTTTTTTAGATTACAAAGATTTTATTGCAAGCAAGAATTACATACAATAACAAATATTTTACAGTACTGTTGTAATAGCTATTTCTTCTTCTTCTTCTTCCTTTCAAAGATTGGGTTTTTGTCCAGTTCCGAAACTAAAGGAATATTTGTTCCGTCCATCTCTTCCTTGGACGGTCGTCTCGTCTGCCGGTAGGCTTATAAAAGTATGCTTGCCTCGGGAGACGTCCAGGGGACTTCTCTTGATATGGTTATACCACAGTCTACTATATACAGTTGCGAAGCTTGAGGTGTTTTTTTTTGCAAATCTCGTGATAAAGCGCTCCAAGCGGTTAGCAACTAGAAACAATAGACTGTCCATGGTCGACTTTGGACTGTGTCGTATTTCTATCGAGTGCTAGCTCGTTGCGTATTTCACATTCATGCTTGTGAAATGTTCGTTATTGGTTGTAATGAAAATGTTAATGACTAAAATATAATAATTGGAATAATAATATGGGACAAGGAGGAGACGTTTGTAGTGCTATAAATTGTAGCAACAGTAAGAGAAAGAGGCCAAAGTTATCCTTTTTCCGATTTCTGAAAGATTCAGAAAGGTTCCTTGGTTTTCCACAAGAATTCTGTGCAGAAACAAAACTGTTAATTTTGAAGTTCTTTGTGACTGTTAGAATACATTATTATATCCTTAAATTTCACAATGAAATGTTTCAGTCTAACCGAAAGGACATTAGATACTGGTTAAAGTTCTGTCACTTAGGCTGCTAAATTTCCAGAGAAATAAAGGTTAGGTCTACTTTTTTTCATATGATATATTTTTAATTGTAGCTATTAATTTTGTTATTATTTTTATGTGTTATTTTACTAAAGACGTAGAAAAATTAAGTTTGTTTTAATGAAATTTATTGATCACGTTTTATTTTCAATTCTGGTGGGATTATTATTGCTTAGGCCTACTTTTTTTCAAAGGATATGTTTTTAATTATAGCTGTTAATTTTGTTGTTATTTTTATTTGTTGCTTTACTAGAGACGTAGAAAAAGTCTGTTACAATAAAATTTATTGATCACGTTTTATTTCCAATTCTGGTGTGATTATTATTACTTAATCTCGTCCTACTTTGTTAACTACGTAAGCCTACACTACAAGTACCGGTACACGTAAGTTACTCCATTAATTCATATTTCCATTATTATTGTTGTAAAGGGAAATGCAAATTAATATTTATTGGTTTCATAGTTAATTATCTCTATAATCTTGAATGAATGAAGCTATTATAGTAAATTTCAGTTCGTTTTGCACAAATAAAAATTATATTAACTTATTTCTTGCAGGTATCTTCGAGTTTATGGTGGAATTTAATATACTTCATTAAAATAATAAATTAACTTTATGCATTTAATATTTCAATAACGGAAGGAAGGTGTTAATTTTTCCAAAAGAACACGACAACGAAAGTGTAACATATTTTGTCGTCTGCTAGGAGAGAGATCTGCGATGATGAGGCGATAGTAGCGATCCTAGTGGTGGGCAACTACCCATGTTTGCATTTTTACTACATATTGAGCTTCGCGACTGTATATAGTAGACTGTGGTTATACCATGTATTCTGGTACTTCTGAATCTCTTCGACCATCCTTTCGCACTTCAATCGTTTCCTTATATCTTCGCTTTTTAGTTTATCCCTCCGTGTTACACCAAGCATTGCTCTCAGGAATCTCATCTCCGAAGTCTCGATCCGTCTCTTATCTTCCTCCCTCATAACCCAAGTTTCACTCCCGTATTGTAGGGCGGGTTTTGAGATTACATTATACATCCTTAACTTTACTTCTGTTCTCATGTTTTTTCCTAGGTATTTCCTAATACAGCCATTCAGCTTATTATACTTTTGCACATTCTCCTCTAAATCTTTATTCATTTGGTATATAGATATAACACATCCAAGGTATTTAAAACTATTTACTTGTTCTATTATATTTCCATCTATTACCACTTTAACTCTTTTAATTGCCTTTCCCTGCATTGCCATTGCTTTGGTTTTGTTCTTGGAGGTGTTCATGTTGTATTTTTTCAAAACTGTATTTAACTTTGTTATGTTTTCTTGTAGTCGTTCTTCAGAATCTGCTAGTAGAACCTGGTCGTCTGTTGTAATATATGTATATGAATATTCTTCAAAATTCGAAATTGATTACCAATCTCGTAGTCAAATAGCCTACATATTACAATTTATTGTATAAATACAAAGTAACTCGGTCACACCCGAAAAGCAAGGTGCTTGAGGTCGGGTGTGACCAAGAATAAAAACTGGACAGAAGAAAAAATTAATAATAATAATAATAATAATAATAATAATAATAATAACCACAACTGTGATTAAACTGTTAAATGTAATTACAAATAAAGTTTAAAAAGAATAAGAATAAAAACAAAAAACAGTACCATAGACCTAAGTGTTCATAATAGTACATTATGAACGAGGTCCTATAATGAAGGTAATTAAAGATTGGATATTTATGAAACGAGCGCAAGCGAGTTTCATAATTTTCTACGAGCTTCTTCATTACCATTATAGGCGAGTTTCATACGACTTTTTATGCTCGACCATATTTCTAACTTGATATTATTAATTTTCTTTGTATCTGACCTTGACCAATGTCCCGTATGTTGTGAGATGTGCCCAGACGCGAAAGTATTGATTTTTTTCCGCGGAACAGATGTTCACATTGACCTTGCTAGGCCATAAGAACCTACAGAGATAACATTGAAATTAAATTTGACATTGAAAAACGAGATGACAAATTGAATTTATTTGAATATTATTTACAATTAACGCTAATCATTATAGTAACAGAACATAACCTTCTGCGACAGTATTGGATTTCCAGCCTCCGTGACTTTTCGCTAATTCTCTTTCGATTGCATATCCGAGAATAATCGATACTTGCGGTTTTATAACGGTAGAAAGCTGACTTGTCATTGGCTGAACAGTTGTAACCTGAGTCGTCATTGGGTGAAAGACCTGACCTTTAATGAGTAGGTGTACTTTAATGACATGCATTAAAGGTCTGCTACCAGGTGTATAATTACTACATTTCGGCATGGTCGAGCATAAACATACTAAGTTAATAATACAACATTGTTAAAATGACAGAAAAAAATAAATGAATAAATAAGAATTTACATTATTATAATTTTAAAAACAGTTCAAGCACTTGTTTTTTTAATAACGTAGTGTTTAATAATTTTAGTTTAAGGTTCCTCTTTATAAAATCATTATATAATCTTGGACCGTAGTTAGAACTGTGCCTTAGACCTGCTAAAGTCTTACATTTTGGTTTAATGAGGGGCAGCGTAATCTTGTATCTTCTTGTGTTGTGGCCATGATCGGATGATATGAATTTAGCTTGATATTTATGGCAGGGATTCAAAATAGTGTACATATAAATTTGCTTGATATTTAAAACATTAAATTCTTTATATATGAGATGAGTTAGATGATCAAGTTTTCTTCTTAAACATATTTTAATAATTCTTTTATGTAGTAATATTAATGGGCGAATGGTAATCTGTGATAATCCACCCCATCCCATAATTCCATACTGTATTATAGACCGAACTAGGGCTAAAAATATTGTTCTCAATAGTTTTACGCAGTCGAACAATTTTTATAGAGTTTTACGTAATTTAAGATATAAGTAGTTAATATGAAAATTCCATTTTAAGTTTTGATCGATGAAGATACTTAAATATTTCACGTGGGTTGGTGGTGTAGTTTAGGTCAATTGCAATTATTATATGTAGATATTTGTACAGTTATTGCTATAAATTTCTAAATTATAGTTTTTTTCCACTGAATGGAGGCCTGTTTTATTTTAAAAAAGGGAATGAAAGGAACTGCTTAGGAATTGATTATTCTGATGACACAATCATGGTAATTTCATTATACATACTACTAGGGCCTACAGATATACGGTATATGTTCAATAAATTAATGAAGGAAAAATCTATACTAATAATAAATCTGTAACCAAAATTTTTCTGGTAATTTTCGATTTTCCAAAAATAATTGGTCTTAACATATATAATTAACCACCCTGAAACCGAAAATAGCTTTTTTGAAATTTTTGTCTGTCTATCTGTCTGTCTATCTGTCTGTATGTTTGTTACCTTTTCACGCGATAATGGCTGAACGGATTTCGATGAAAATTGGAATATAAATTATGTTCGTTGTAACTTAGATTTTAGGCTATATGGCATTCAAAATACTTTATTTAAAAGGGGAGATATAAGGGGGCCTGAATTAAATAAATCGAAATATCTCGCTTATTATTGATTTTTCTGAAAAATGTTACATAACAAAAGTTTCTTTAAACATAATGTTCGATAAGTTTTATTCCTTGAAAAATTTTGATAGGACTGATATTTAATGAGATAAATGAGTTTTGAAATTAAAATAACTGCCATCTAAAGCCGTATAATGAAATAAAAAACAAATGACTTCGTCTTAATTGGACAACAGCAATCGAAAGCTATGAAAGATAGCCTACAGAGAATGTTTCTGTGTTTGTATGAAGTAATATCGGAAGCTAAATTAACCGATTTGTATAATTAATTATTATTTCACCATTGGAAAGTGTAGTTTCTCTAGATGGACATAATGCTATAATGTTATTACAGTAACTTCTGATATGATATAATATAATATAATATAATATAATATAATATAATATAATATAATATAATATAATATAATATAACATAATATAATATGTAATATTATATTATATAATTTAAGTTATTTGAAGGGTTCAGAACCATAGTGGGCCAAACGCCATTTACTGAATACGTAGAAAACAAGGGTTAAAATTAAGTTATTACCATAATTCAACGGAAACCTATAACAAGTAAAATAAAGTATACACATTAAATCTAAATGATGTCAATGTTCATTAAACTATGGTTGCATGTAATAAAAATTAGAATCATGTTAAAGGAATTGTCATTGCACCAGTGAGTGGTCTCTGGACCAAAATGATAGCATTTTAATTATTTGGATGCAATTTAAATTAAGTAACATATTAAACGATTTATCCTTCTATCAAACACGAATGTTCCCTGGATCAAATGTCCTATTTTAATTATGTAATTACTTTATATTTATTTCTAACGGGTGCAGCGGAGCGCACGGGTACGGCTAGTAATATTAATAAGAAAGCAAAATTACTCTCAATCATATTCACAATCCTTATAAATAATAAAAAATTTCTTAAAAATCTAAATATCAGGATAACATCCAACGGAGAACATTTCACTCAATTGTACACCTCATTTTAACAAAGTCCCAAAGATTCGAAAAGCGTTTTAATTTTGGTCACATACATTTAAAGACTGTTGAATAACAGGACATAGTTCATATCTTGTTAAATATAACCGCTGGAGTCAAGAACTAGAGACCACGACGTACGAAATTGTAAGTGCTTTAACCAACGGCGTGGTGAGGGGGGGGGGGGTAATCCCAGGTAAACGAGATGGTGGTTGGCCCCGCCCATTCCTGATAAAAATAAAGTTAGCAGCAGTGGTTCACACCTAGTGGCTTGCACATGAGAGATGAGCACGCAACCTGAATAACAAGCCCTGATAAGACTCCCTGCGTGATTGAGGTGCACGACATGAGAGTCGGTAACGCAGCGGCCTGCACTCCCATCACCAGACAGCTTAATCGTAAAAAGGCTTCTGGACAAGGCTGGTGCTTGAGATAGGAATTTGACAAAAGAATTTTGGTTAATATTCTTTCAGAGTAGTTCAGTGCACTTCTTCATTTCGCTGTTGCCCCATTACTGCAATATAATTTTTCGGCTGTCTCTGTAGTTTGATAGGGATTTTAAGGGATACTGGGACTGAGTTTTGAAATTCTTACAAATTTAATTCGATTTGTTTCATTTTTTTAGCTATTTCTTAGATACATTAATAAAGACTGTCCGACCGAGTGAATATGTCGCATCTCGGGCTGTCTCAGCTCTTTTCTGAAAATATTTAGCCTACTGTACTTACGGAATTAGAAGCCTAGGTAATATTTATTTACTCATTCAATTATTTATTTAATTACTTATTTATTTACTTATTTACTTATTTATTTACTTATTTACTTATTCATTTACTTATTTATTTAATTACTTATTTAATTATTTTTATTTATTTATTTATTTATTTATTTATTTATTTACTTATTTTTTACTTATTTAATTATTTATTTATTTACTTATTTATTTATTCACTTATTTACTTATTTATTTATTTTTACTTATTTATTTAGTTATTTATTTTTATTTATTTATTTATTTACTTATTTATTTACTTATTTATTTTCATTTACTTATTTATTTAATCACTTATTTATTTATTTACTTATTTACTTATTTATTTATTTACTTATTTATTTACTTATATACTTATTCATTTACTTATTTATTTATTTACTTATTTATTTACTTATTTACTTATTTATTTATTTACTTATTTACTTATTTATTTAATTTATTTATTTACCTATTTATTTACCTATTTATTTACTTATTTATTTATTTACTTATTTATTTATTTACTTATTTACTTATGTATTTATTTATTTACTTATTTACTTGTTTATGTTATTTATTTACTTATTTATTTACTTATTCATTCATTTACTTATTTACTTATTTTTTATTTACTTATTTACTTAATTATTTATTTATTTACTTGTTTATTTACTTATTTATTTACTTATTTTTTTACTTATTTACTTATTTATTTATTTACTTATATACTTATTTTTTACTTATTTGCTTATTTATTTACTTATTCATTTACTTATTTATTTATTTACTTATTTACTTATTTATTTAGTTATTTATTTACTAATTTATTTATTTATTTATTTATTTATTTATTTATTTATTTATTTATTTACTTATTCATTTACTTATTTATTTAAATACTTATTTATTTATTTATTTATTTATTTATTCACACTTATTTTTAATTATTTACTTATTTACTTATTCATTTACTTATTTATTTATTTACTTGATTTATTTAATTATTTACTTATTTACTTATTTATTTACTTATTTATTTATTTACTTATTTATTTATTTACTTATTTACTTATTTATTTAATTTATTTATTTACTTATTTATTAACTTAAACAAAATTTACTTATTTATTTATTTACTTGTTTATTTATTTACTTATTTATTTATTTCCAGAGGCTTATTTACTCATGTATTTATTTATAAAGACTTATTTATTTAGGGATTTATTTACTTCTTTCATTTATTTACTTATAACAGTTTTTTTATTTATTTATTTAAACAGAATTATTTATTTATTTACTTGTTTATTTACTTATTTATTTATTTATTCATTTATTTACTTATTTATTTATTTATTCATTTATTTACCTACTTATTTACTTATTTATTTATTTACATATTTATTTATTTATTATTTAAAATGGGGCATTACTTTTATTTATCTATTTATTGATTAGTTAAGTACTTATTTATTTATTTATTTATTTATTTATTTATTTGTTTATTTATTTACTTATTTACTTAATTTTTAGTTACTTATTTATTTATTTACTTAGTTACTTATTTATTTATTTACTTATTTATTTATTTATTTATTTATTTCCTGCAACATAATCATTCAGTGTGTGCATTTATTTATTTATGTATTTATTTATTTATTTATTTATTTATTTATTTATTTATTTATTTATTTATTTATTTATTTATTTATTTATTTATTCTGGTGTAGTAAGTCCATTAGGCCATCCTGAAGTAAAATTAATAATAGAATCATATCCCAAAAGAAATGTCACATTATAATAAAAGTAAAGCCACACAAAAACATACACAGGTTGCAGTCACAGAAACTTTAGATGACTGATTAAATATCACAGTAATTAATTATATCCTTTTATTTTAATAAGGCAAATTGATGGTACAGACTGGATTTATCTTAGTACAAGATAGGGACCAATGGCGGGCTTATGGATGGCGGCATTGAACCTCCGGGTTCCTTAAAATACCAGTAAGTGGAAATAAATAATTTGATATCCTAACTAGATTAACATTCAATTTAAGATACTTGGAATTTTGATATGATCAAATTAAAAAACACAAATCAACACTTCTAGCAATATCTAAATAGCATTAAATAAAATAAAATTTAATTTATATTCACATAAATTTTCAATTTAATTTTGAATTGTGATAAAGTCCGGCAGTCCCTGACGTCATTAAATAAAACATTCAGAGGCGAGGTATTTCTTACAAAATGTGGGAGGATTGTATAAAGACGTTCTGTGTTGAGGGATATTGAAAGAAGTGCTTTTTGCCGGTTTCTTTTTATTTGTAAGAAATTGAAATACGATAGCAATAATTTTTAGTAAAGAAAAACAATATGCATGATTCTAAAAGAAGAGACAGTGGATATATTGTTCTTTGTTCCTTCAGACGCACCCATGAAAGTAACTGGAGGGAAGGTGTTATATGGTTTAATTTACGAGTATTGCAGGTGAATCGTATGGACACATTATGAACACGTTGTAGTCTCTCAGTTAAGAGTGAACATAACATGAGTTAGCAAGGAATTGCAATAATCAAAATGGGGCATTACAAGAGTCTGGAAATTATGCAACTGTTTAAAATAAGATAAGGATCCAGTTAAGTGTCACGTGGTAAGCACGAACTGCATTGTGGAAATGTGGCGGAGGCCCATGTTGCTGAAAGATGAAATCGTCATCGAGATCTTGTCTAAGTTCAGGCACCAACCATTGCTCCAACATGTCCAGTCACAGTAGCCTCAATGAAGAAGAAAGGTCCGTACAGTTTTCGTTGTGACAACGCGCAGAAAACATTCACCTTTGGTGAATCACGCTCATGTTCAATGATTCTGTGAGGTTTCTGTGTACCCCAAACACGACAGTTGTGCTTGTTAATTTTCCCACTCGTATGGAATGTCGCTTCGTCGCTGAAAATTAAGCGGCTGAATAAGTCATCGTCGTCTACTACGAGTTTTCTTGCCAGCTACAACTAAAGGCAGCAAAGGTGAATGTTGGATAGGACGTGCTGGAGTAAGGGACAGATGTGTCATGACATGGCCACCAAGGTCACCCGATATGACCGCATGTGACTTTTTTTCATTGTGGGTATCTAAAGGACCGTGTGTTTGTACCGCCTTTGCCACGTGATTTAGAGGAACTAAAAACCAGAATTCGGGAAGCTGCCGCCACGGTCACAGAGGATATGTTGAAAAGGTATGGGGAGAGTTTGATTATCGTTTGGACATCTGCCGAGTCACTCGTGGTTCACACACACTGAATCTGTGTAAGTTGTAAAACGAACTTTGAGAGTTTGACTTTAAAATGACGCGTGTTTGAAAGTGCTATCATTAGTAGTTTTTGTGTAATAAAATATTGAAAGTTTAAGAGACTTTTGAATAATAATAACACTAAACCTTTTTTTTTCCTTTAGATTTATGTCTTATTTCAACTTCAGATCTGAAAGAACCTGCCAAACAGGAGTATGGAACAAAATTAAAATTTCTTCAACTATAATACGTAATCAAACTTTGTATTCCTATTATCTTGTTTTAAACAAATAATTCAAAATGAAAGGTTCTACCTCTGAAGTCTCTTTACTCATATAAATCGGCAAGGAATGCTTCCGTTGCAATACGATGCCGTAACCCATGGCAACAACACGGCCTTCCCTGAGTGACAAACAATTGACAGTGTTGTAGTGAATAATGGAGGAAACTTGTTCTCGACATTTTGCTATGAAACAGAAGAGACTCGCAAAGTGGCATAAATATTCACAAACAAAGAGAGGGAGGGGATTGTATTTCACGGTGATATACCCCAGAGAGAGAGAGAAGAAGAACCAGCTTCTTTCCAAGGCACCCTGTGCCTCACTCCTGATTAATTTTTGAAAACTGCTTCATTCCATCTTACGCAAGTTGCCAGGTCGTATTTACTAAGATCTAGATATTTTCTTTCCACCCCCTCCGTCCCACCCTTAAGACTTTTTTTTTTCGGTGCAAAGGTTTTTATCCTCTTAAAACTTCCTTTTTGCCCTTTTCGCGTCCCATCTCTTTTTCGTTTTCCTGCAGCAAGATTTCAACCCCCTCCTCTTCCAACCCCTCGTGTTCGCTTGCTCTTCCTTTGCAAGCTGCATTGCTCTTTCCCAGGACCTCTGATCGCTCCAGCAACTTACAAGCGCCCCAAGGTTTCCTATGCCACCCCCTCCCCTTTTTTAGTTGTCTCCTGATTCAGCAAGCGTGTCTTTATACCTCCATAGTCCCAGCTTGTTTCTTCATCTCTGTCTCCACCCACCCCCCAAAGAACCCCCCTTCTTTTCCAAGCCTATCTCGTCCACCCACTTAACAGAGTGAGAGAGGCAAAGGGTAAGGAAATAAAAAAAAAGTTCTAAGAAGAAGTAGACGGCGAAATGGGAGGAAAATTTAATTTCAATCTAGTTGATTCAGCAATGCTGTTGCTAAAGTTTAATCTTTGATCAGGGGGTTTAAGTCCTTCCCTATAATGGCGGAAAAGAGGGTGGGTGGGGGTGGTAGAAGAGTTTTATGCATGGTAAAAAAAGGAGAAAGGGACAGCGATATCCGCAAGAAGAAAAGAGAAACGAAGCTATAGGATCTTTACGAAAAAAAAAAAATCATCTGATTGCACGAAACTGAGAAACCTGTAATGGCACAGAATCGGTTTCTCTAGTCCTGTCATGCGATGTGTTGTCTTGTTGAGGGTAAAACCAGCGAACAGGGATTATAAAAAATGGACACTTCGCGTCGGTACCTTTGATGTAGCCGGACTGATTTCAATGACCTTCAAGCTAGCTAGAGCGTGAGATTCTTCTTTCTCCCTAGAGTTGGCGCTGACATCACACCAGCTAGCAGTCGACACAGCGGAAATATAACGCATATAAATAATACATCTAGATACATTATGTACTTACTTACTTACTGGCTTTTAAGGAACCCGGAGGTTCATTGCCGCCCTCACATAAGCCCGCCATTGGTCCCTATCCTGAGCAAGATTAATCCACTTTCTATCATCATATCTCACCTCCCTCAAATCCATTTTAATATTACCTTCCCATCTACGTCTCGGCCTCCCCACAGGTCTTTTCCCCTCTGACCTCCCAACTAACACTCTATATGCATTTCTGGATTCTCCATAAGTGCTACATGGCCTGCCCATCTCAAACGTCTGGATTTAATGTTCCTAATTATGTTAGGTGAAGAATACAATGCGTGCAGTTCTGCGTTGTGTAATTTTTTCCATTCTCCTGTAACTTCATCCCTTTTAGCCCCAAATATTTTCCTAAGAACCTTATTCTCAAAACCCTCAATCGCTGTTCCTCTCTCAAAGTGAGAGTCCAAGTTTCACAGCCATACAGAACAACCGGTAATATAACTGTTTTATAAATTCTGACTTTCAGATTTTTTGACAGCAGACTGGATGACAAAAGCTCCTCAACCGAATAATAACAAGCATTTCCCATATTTATTCTGCGTTTAATTTCCTCTCAAGTGTCATTTATATTTGAATTTTTCCACCTCTTCGAAGTATAAATCTCCAACTTTTATAGTTCCATTTCGCACAATAACTTATTCTGATCACGAGACATAATCATATACTTAGTCTTTTCGGGATTTACTTCCAATCCTATCTCTTTACTTGCTTCAAGTAGAATTTTCGCGTTTTCCTTAATCGTTTGTGGATTTTCTCCTAATATATTCACGTCATCCGCATAGACAAGAAGCTGATGTAACCCGTTCAATTCCAAACCCTCTGTGTTATCCTGAACTTTCCTAATGGCATATTCTAGAGCGAAGTTAAAAAGTAAAGGTGATAGTGCATCTCCCTGCTTTAGCCCGCAGTGAATTGGAAAAGCATCAGATAGAAACTGGCCTATACGGACTAGATAAATTATGTAGGCCTACTCAAATAAAATAAATTGGATCCATAAAATAATAAATCTGTCATTAACTGTAATGTCTAGACTCCAAGAGTTTCTTTATAATGAGAGTTGAGACGTTGACCCCAACAACAATTAAAATATGTAATGATTTGATAGCACTGAAAATGAAAAAACAAAACTCTTATGAGAAGTAAAACCATATAGGCCCCTACCTACATATATTATATTATATAAAAATATTAAACGAATTTGATACATAATTTTATAATGTATTATATTATTTTATAATATAAATTATTATATCTGAAATATAAAAAAAAAATATATATTATTACAACTAGTTCGTCATTGAGAAATAAGGAAAAGCTGTTAACTTGAATTTATGTTACTGGATTATGCAATAAGGCAGGCGATGTTTGGATCCTGTGTCTCAACTCTATTCTCAATTATTATCTTAGCGTATGCTCGATTACACTAACCTCTAGCGCTTGAAAGTGGAACTAAACGCCGGCGCACAGAGAAACAAAACACAGGAAAATTCGCTCAGTGTCCATTCTGTATAATCCCTATTCGCTGGTAAAACTCTATAACTAAACCTGTTTTTTAAGATATTTGCATATTATCTCAAAAGTAAGAAAAAATATACTTTTTTCTCTTGTGCGTACGATGACAAGGTAAAAGCGGTTCTCTTGCTGAGACGTCAATTTATATCCGCAACTCGATTTCCGTTATGAAGTATTCGGTGCACTCCAGCTGTCCTCTCTGGCACAGTTGTTCCGTCCACAAACAGAATTCCAATTCCACCTACGATCCGCGCCAGGAATAAACCGCACAACTTCAGAGTCACTCACAAGCTAGCTAGTACATTCTGTTGTTCCAACTTGCGTGTGGTGACACAATGACATACTCAACCTTACACAGGTACGATGACGCGTACATTTTAGGAGTCAAATTACCCACACATGCACAACATTGAATATTTATACCGTTCCCCGGTTAAACCACGAAATTTCAGAGGTTTGGATTTTGTCTCAAGTTGTAAGAAAACCGATCTATAACCGATAGACTACTTATAAAAATTTCTCAAATTCATTGGTTCTCTCTTCAAATTGAAATTACAGTAAAATTTGAATTGTACGTAACTGAAATTATGCACAACTTAGAACTTACTTACAAATGGCTTTTAAGGAACCCGGAGGTTCATTGCCGACCTCACATAAGTCCACCATCAGTCCCTATCCTGAGCAAGAGTAATCCAGTCTCTACCCTCATATCCCATCTCCATCAAATCCATTTCAATATTATCCTCCCATCTACGTCTTGGCCTCCTGAAAGGCCTTTTCCTCTCAGGTCTTTCAACTAACACTCTATATGCATTTCTATATTCACCCATGCGTGCTATATGCCCTGCCCATCTCAAACGTCTGGTTTTAATATTCCTAATTATGTTAGGTAAAGAACAAAATGTGTGCAGTTTTGCGTTGTGTAACTTTCTCCATTCTCCTGTAACTTCATCCCTCTTAACCTCAAATATTTTTCCAAGCACCTTAAGTATTCTCGAACACCCTTAACCTCTGTTTCTCTCTCAAAGAAAGAGTCCAAGTTTCACAACCATACAGAATCATCGGTAATATAGCCTAACTTACTTACTGGCTTTTAAGGAACTCGGAGATTCATTGCCGCCCTGACATAAGCCCGCCATTGGTCTCTATCCTGAGCAAGATTAATTCAGTCTCTACCATCATATACCACCTCCCTCAAATCCATTTTAATATTATCCTCCAATCTACGCCTTGGCCTCCTCAAAGGTCTTTTTTCCTCCGGCCTCCCAACTAACACTCTATATGCATTTCTAGATTCACCCATGCGGGCTACATGCCCTGTCTGGATTTAATATTCCTAATTATGTTAGGTGAAGAATACAATGCGTGTAGTTGTGCGTTGTATAACTTTCTCTATTCTCATGTAACTTCATCCCTGTTAACCCCAAATGTTTTCTTAAACACCTTATTCTCGAACATCCTTAATCTCTGTTCGTGTCTCAGTGAAAGTCCAAGTTTCACATCCATCAGAACAACCGGTAATATAACTGTTTTATAAATTCTAACTTTCAGATTTTTTGTCAGCAGACAAGATGACAAAAGCTTCTCAACCGAATAATAACAGGCATTTCCCATATTTATTCTGCGTTTAATTTCCTCCCGAGTGTCATTTATATTTGAGCCGTTCAGAGCAAAAGTGGTGTAAGTCAAAATTGGGTAATGAGGTTTAAAGTAAAAATTCTGTACAATACAGTGCAAAGTAGCAATTAATATGTTCTTCTTGCTATTCACTGACTACTAATAGTTTAAATAAATTGAATATTAATTGCTTCTTTGCGCTGTATTTTACAGAATGTTTACTTTAACCCTCACTACCCATTTTTGACTTACACCACTTCTCTTCTGAACGGCTCATTTGTTACTGTTGCTCCAAGATATTTGAATTTTTCCACCTCTTCGAAGGATAAATCTCCAATTTTTATAGTTCCATTTCGTACAATATTCTGGTCATGAGGCATAATCATATACTTAGTCTTTTCGGGATTTACTTCCAACCCTATCGCTTTACTTGCTTAGTAGAATTTCCGCGTTTTCCCTAATCGTTTGTCGATTTTCTCCTAACATATTCAGGTCATCCGCATAGAGAAGAAGCTGATGTAACCCGTTCAATTCCAAACCCTCTGTGTTATAATGAACTTTTCTAATGACATATTCTAGAGTGAAGAATATAGCCTAACTCTTTTATAAATTCTAACTTTCAGCAGACTGGATGACAAAAGCTTCTCAATAGAGAATAATAACAGGCTTTTCCCTTATTTATTCTGCGTTTAATTTTCTCCCGAATGTCACTTTATATTTGCTACTGTTGCTTCAAGATATTTGAATTTTTCTATCTCTTCATGAAAACAAAATATTATTCCACGATTGTTAAATTCAGACGTCAAGTTGTTGGTGATAGTACACCAGTTGGAAAAAATTACAATACATTAAAAATGGTTAACGGAAGCTGGTTATAGTTAAACAAACATGGTGTTTAAACGTTAACTTAGCGAAATGTTGATAAAACCTTATCGATGGACAGAAACATTTGAATATCGCAATTTATTGCAACATGTCTAACATAAATCATTCCAACTACACGAATATGAATGCTGAGCCCTGATTATTCACACAAGTTCATGAAAGAAAAGACATAAATTACATTCAGGATTTTCTTGGATTTAAAACCTGGACACAAACTGCGACAATATTTGGGAAGGGTGATTTAGAGTTCTGCACCCAAATACCTTTACTCAGAAACTCAGAAATTCACAAGAATTGCCGTTATAATTGTGTAGAAACATCTATTTTAAGAGTATTTTAGTTTCTTCTCTCAATCTGATTTCACTGTCGCTCCGTTATTTGTAATACACCGTTCACCAACTTGTATTTACGAATGAAGTAAAAAAAATAAGTGATTAGTAAGTGATATAGTAGGCCAATGTGTGAATGAACATGTATATAAATGCAATATTGAGTGAATATATGATTGAAAAAAAATCAACGACTGAATAAAGTACAGCTCATGCATTTTGACAAGACACTCGCAATGCGCAGTAGGGAACAATGTTTCTGTGGAAGGGGTAGGAGTAGAAGGGAAGGTCGGGCGTGTGTATACAGAGTTCAAGGCAAAGGCTGACCCATTCCCCTATAATTCGTAAGTAGACTCATCCGATCTCGTGATCAGCTCTGTAGGAAGAGTGGGAGAGTGTCTGGACGTAATGCATGGGTTGTAACAGATTATTGAAAAATAGAATAGATGAATGAATAAATTAGCTAGCTAACAAATGAATTAATAGCAAAGGGTTCTTTAAATGACGAAGGATAATAATTTTGAATGGCTTTTTTATGCTCTCTGCAAAAATGAAATCTTTTTTCGTCAAACACTCACAGTTTTTATGTAATTCCTTAAGTGCGCTATATTTAAATTTCGCACTTAATCTTACACTGCAATCGACATAATTTATCATAAAGTGATTGAAAACGATCGGGTTAGAAGAGAATGGCCTGCTAGAACAACAATGAAATCCTGGGCAGAAAAATAACATTAGAGAATGTCTTGTGAAACGAGAAAAGAACATCTCGCCGCCTATTCACAGTAAACTTGGAATAATGAAACAGTTTGTCAAAGTATTGCATAAAGACGGTGATATTTCTAAATTTTCCTTTCTCTCTGACGCTAAAATTAAAGAAGGAATATTTGTGGGACCCAACATAAGAAGTTTGATGAAATATGCCTTCCTCTTTGTCTCCTCACATGATACATATATGAAGAGTCCACTGCAAGAATGATGGATCTCATTTGGATTACATTTTGCAGGAGAAGCAGTTGAAAGTTTGAAATGCTTAGCGCTCAAAGCTTAACTGTGATTTTCCGATCATTACTGGACAATGACTACCAGTTTTAATGCCATATAACTCTCTATGTACATTCTATATGTCTTAAGCTATGCATTGACAGTCTTGGTTCATTTTCGACAAGAAAGTGACATCCATCATTCTTGCAGTGGACTCTTCATATCTTAATGTCGTTTATCATCACATATTTTCTTCTGCCCCGAACTCTTCTCCCGTTCACATTTCCTTCTAGTGCATCCTTCAATAGGCAGTTTCTTCTCAGTCAGTGACCCAAATAAATCCTTTTCCTCTTCAGTATCATTCTTTCTTCACCCACTCTTTCCAATACAGCTTCATTTCTTATTCTGTCTGTCCACATCACACATTGCATTCTTCTACATATCCATTTTTCAAATGCTTCTATTCTTTTCTCTTCACTTCGTCGTAATGTCCATATAATGCCACATTCCACACAAAGCACTTCACTAATCTTTTCCTTAGTTCTTTTTCCAGAGATCCGCAGAAATGTTCCTTTTTCTATTAAAAAGCTTCCTTTGCCATTGCTATCCTCCTTTTGACTTCCTGGCAGCAGCTCATGTTACTGCTTATAGTACACCCCAAGTATTTGAAGCTGTCCACTTGCTCTACTGCCTCATTTAAAATTCGCAAGTTTACATTCTTTGTCTTCCTATGACCATGGTCTTCATAGTCTTATTTGCTTTTATCTTCATCCTATACTGCTCACAGCTGTCATTTAGCTCCAGTAGCATATCCTTTAGTATCATCTCCTCTTCTGCTAACAACGCCATATCATCAGCAAATCTGATGCACTTTATTCTTCTTCCTCCGACTATCACTCCTCCCATGTTTTGAAAATAGTTCTTGACTAAATTCTGCAAGTGTAAATCTCTAGTGCTCGGAAAAATTGGCACAAGTCAAAAATGTTAATTTTACAGGAGAAGAAAAAAAAAATACTTTCTTCACACTAGTTTATGTCGATTTGATTTTCTTCTTTATGAATTATTGTAATGGGAGAAATACTTATGTCTCTTTTCCCAAGCGATCAAATGTTCCGTAAGTTGTCAATAAATTATTAAAAAATGTTTGTGGAAACTGACTTAAGTTATGCCACTCTTCTCTAGCACTGCAGAGCTGTTATCGTTTAGATAAATAAAAAAAATGGAACTAAATATTTCCGCACCGGAAATCGAACCCAGGACGATACGAAGGAGAAGAGTTCGCCAGGCGCTGTTCACCTGATATCCCAACATAGTTCAGTTGGTTAAGGGTACTCAGCGCGCCAAACTGAGGATCCTGGATTCGATTCCCTTTGCCATTAATAGTAATAATAATAATAATACTTACTTACTTACTTACTTACAAATGGCTTTTAAGGAACAGGTTCATTGCCGCCCTCATAAGCGGTCCCTATCCTGTGCAAGATTAATCCAGTCTCTATAATAATAATAATAATAATAATAATAATAATAATAATAATAATAATAATAATAATAATAATTCTATGTACATCTTGATTACACAACTTTTAACACTGTATCACTTCGGAATATGTATGATAAGACTTTCTTGTGTTAAATTTAACGTATGTTATGCAAATCTAGTCTTTCAGGTGAAGCTTCCTGTAAAGCAGATCTGAATAATTTCAAGGAAAAAAATTGTTCCGGGGCCGGGTATCGATCCCGGGACCTCTGGTTGAACGTACCAACGCTCTCCCAACTGAGCTACCCGGGAACTCCACCCGACACCGTCTCAACTTTTCCCTTTATGTCCACACAACTCGCGTGGGCTGACGAAACGCCAGAGACCCACATCGAGTACACACAAACTCTGTGACTTGGAATTGTGGTTAACGTATGTTGTTAGCATGTTTCGACCTATTTTGGGTCATCTTCAGAACTGGTCTTTGAGTCTACACTACGAACGCACCCTCAAGGAAACAAGAGGCGCCAAGACCAACAACGACCAGTTCTGAAGATGACCCAAAATAGGTCGAAACATGTTAACAAGGTACGTTAAATTTAACACAAGGAAGTCTTATCATACATATTCCGAAATAATTCTATGTTGAGCGTAATTTTCGCGTTTACTTCTTTCAGAGCAAAAATCTTAAAACTCCTTCCTGGAATTTATTGAATGCGGCAAGTATGATAGTTGTTTGATATGAAGGAAAATGCAAATTCTGTAGCTACAGTAATGATATAATTTTGTTGCAGGTACGGCATGGACCTGAACGGTGCGAGGCGGAAGAACGCGACGAGAGAGACGACGAGCACGCTGAAGGCCTGGCTCAACGAGCACAAGAAGAACCCGTACCCCACCAAGGGCGAGAAGATCATGCTGGCCATCATCACCAAGATGACGCTCACCCAGGTGTCCACGTGGTTCGCCAACGCGCGGCGACGCCTCAAGAAGGAGAACAAGATGACGTGGGAGCCGAGGAACCGTGTGGAGGACGAGGACAACAACAACGACGACGACGGCAGCGCCAGCGGGCGGAAGAGTGCCGACAACGTCAAGGATCCCGGTGAGTCCGTGAGACAACATTACTTTCTTTTGAATAACATGTTTGGTAACAGAAATACGTAGGAAATTCTTTTAAGTGAATAAACTAGAAAGTTAACGATTTAGTAAGCGAATGAGTGGCAATTTTAACCAGTTAGTAAGTGAATAAGTTGTTAGATTGATGATTTAATAAATGAATATGTTAAAAATAAACGAGTTAGTAAGAGAATAAATTATGAGTGAATGATTTAGTAAGCGAATGAGTTCATAAGTGAATAATTTATTACATTGATGACTCAATAAGTGAATCTGTTAAAAATAAACTAGTAAGGGAATAAGTTATTGAGTGAGTGATTTAGCAAGCGAATGAGTTAATAAGTGAATAGCGTAGTAATTTCAACGAGTTGTAAGTGAACAATTCATTATGATTTGATAAGCGAATATGTTAAAAATGAACAAGTTAGTAAGTGAATAAGTTATTATAATGATGACTTAATAAGTGAATCTGTTAAAAATAAACTAATAAGGGAATAAGTTATTGAGTGAGTGATTTAGCAAGCGAATGAGTTAATAAATGAATAACGTAGTCATTTCAACGAGTTGTAAGTAAACAATTCATTATGATTTGATAAGTGAATATGTTAAAAATGAACAAGTTAGTAAGTGAATAAGTTATTATAATGATGACTTAATAAGTGAATCTGTTAAAAATAAACTAATAAGGGAATAAGTTATTGAGTGAGTGATTTAGCAAGCGAATGAGTTAATAAGTGAATAACGTAGTAATTTCAACGAGTTGTAAGTGAACAATTCATTATGATTTGATAAGTGAATATGTTAAAAATAAACAAGTAGTAAGTGAATAAGTTATTATAATGATGACTTAATAAGTGAATCTGTTAAAAATAAACTAATAAGGGAATAAGTTATTGAGTGAGTGATTTAGCAAGCGAATGAGTTAATAAGTGAATAACGTAGTCATTTCAACGAGTTGTAAGTGAACAATTCATTATGATTTGATAAGTGAATATGTTAAAAATAAACAAGTAGTAAGTGAATAAGTTATTATAATGATGACTTAATAAGTGAATCTGTTAAAAATAAACTAATAAGGGAATAAGTTATTGAATGAGTGATTTAGCAAGGTGAATGAGTTAATACGTGAATAGCGTAGTAATTTCAACGAGTTGTAAGTGAACAATTCATTATGATTTGATAAGTGAATATGTTAAAAATAAACAAGTAGTAAGTGAATAAGTTATTATAATGATGACTTAATAAGTGAATCTGTTAAAAATAAACGAGTTAGTAAGGGAATAAGTTATTGAGTGAGTGATTTAGCAGGCGAATTTAATAAATGAATAACGTTAATTTCAACGAGTTAGTTATTTATTTATTGATGATTTGCTATTTAATATGTTAAAAATAAACGAGTTATTTATTTATTTATTTATTTATTTATTTATTTATTTCATCAATCTTTGTTCACGTCACGGCGGATTAGATGTAGAGTGAGCGATTTAGAAAGCGAATGAGTTAATATGTAAATAACGTGGCAATTTTAACGAGTTAGTAAGTGAATAAGTTGTTAGATTGAGGAATATGTTAAAAATAAACTAGTTAGTAAGTGAATAAGTTAGTGAGTAGATGAGTTAGTAAGTGAATGAGTTAAGTACTGAACGAGTTAGTAAATAAGTTATTGAGTTACTGAATTAGTAAGTGAAGGAGTTTGTAGATAAATGAGGAACAGGAAATACAATATGTGAGTGATTGAATAAGATGACGTGAATAAGATAGTGAGTGGATGAGTTAGTAAGTGGGTGAGTTAAGTACTAAACGAGTTAGTAGATGATTATTGAGTAACTGAAATAGTAAGCCTAAGTGAATGAGTCTGTACATAAATGAGAGACAAGGAATACAATATGTGAGTGATTGAATAACGATCAAGTGAATAAGTTAGTGAGTGGATGAGTTAGTAAGTGAAGGGGTTGAGTGGTGAACGAGTTAGTAAATGAATTATTGAATTACTGAAATAGTAAGTGAATGAGTTTGTAGATAAATGAAGAACGGGATTACAATCTGTGGGTGACTGAATAATCGATCAAGTGAATAAGTTAGTGAGTGGATGAGTTAGTAAGTGAATTATTGAAGTACTAAACGAGTTATTGAGTTACTAAACTAGCAAGTGATTGATTAAACGATCAAGTGAATAAATTGATGAGTTAAGTACTGAACGAGTTAGTAAATGAAATTTTGAGTTACTGAAATAGTAAGTGATTCTGTTTATTTACTTAGAAGAATTTCCGAAATAATTCTGTATACTTTACGTATATCTCCCTTTATTTTTGAACGTATCTTCTGTTGCTGCCTAGTTTTGTTGTGTTAAGATTTTAAAAAACATATTTTGTTCAATTCCATACTCTTAGGATTATAAGCTTAGAGAAAGTAAATGAATACAATAATTGTATTGCTTGAAGTCGCAAAATTACTCCACCAAGAATATTTAAAATCGTACATTTTGTTGCAAATTTAAATTTTATTTGTATATTATTCCGTGGGTATGAGCCATTTAGATCAGAAAATTGATCGCTCGCTTATTCGAAAGGTTCCCATACGCTCGCCGCTAAGTGTAAAAGTAGGCCTATGTGTTTTTTTAGTTGGTTATTTAACGACGCTGTATAAACTACTAGGTTATTTAGCGTCGGTGGAATTGGTGATAGCGAGATGGCATTTGGCGAAATATGACCCAGGATTCCCCATAGATGTCTGACATTTGCCTTAACCTCGGGAAAAACTTAACCATATAATCACCCCAAGCGGAAATGGAACCCACGCCCGAACACAACCCCGTATCAGTAGGCAAGCATGTCAGCCGACTATAAAATCTACTATATTAATCTAAAAATGCATCACTCTAAAATTGTAATACAGAGTATTATAATCATATTGCTAATTAGCATATAAAAGTATACCGTCTCCAGAAAGACTATCCCTTATTACAAGATTCGTTTACACAAAATCTGGTAACGTTAGTAGAAAGCAGGTTATACCAAAACATATAGAGAAACTTACAAAATTTCCTTTTCTGTTGCTTGTTTAGCTTTAGTGATGAAAATGTTACGTGTAGCATGTGTGTTTCTAAGATGAGCCTACATTCCAGACCTGCTGTAAAATCAACGGACACAATTTTATGTTGTTATTAAACAGTACAGGAATAGTCCAATTGTGAACAGGTGGTGCGGCCTCATGCATAACAGAATCATTGGACCCTTTTTTTTTTGCCGATGAGAGTTTTTTTATAGCACCTCAGCTAGAAGAGTTTCAACCTTAGTTGATACTCCAACAAGATGGTGTGACACTTTGGGATTAATTTTTCGGAACTTCAACTTAAAATTTCCGGATAGATGGATTGGACGTGAAGGTCTGACATCCTGGCCATCAAGATCCCCAGACATAACTCTCCTAATTTTTTCTTGTGAGGTTATGTGACAGACATAGTCTATTCACAACGTGTGCCAGATGTTTTTGCTTCCATTATCGAAGAAATGCTGCAGAACACTGCGTGAAACCAACGGCGCACATGTTCACTAGTATGGTAAAAGAAACTTCATGACTCCCCTTATATTCCACTAAAAACTTTTGTTTTTTTGTAGCTTTGCTAGATTTTGTATAATTGAATGTTGTAATGAGGGAAAGACTTTATGAACACTCTGAATATTATTACGAAGAAAGAATTCATTTAATTAAAATAACAAAAACCACTTCATTTCCAACGCTTCCTTTTGTAATATAACTCAGTTTATCAATAACGGATTTGGAGGGGTGGGTTAGTGGGTTATTTTACGACGCTTTATCAATTTGCTGTGATTGTCTAGCTCCTGAATGATATGGAGATGATAATGCCAGCGAAATGACTCCAGGCAGCGTCGAAAGTTATCCAGCATTTGCTCTGAATGATTTGGAGGGAGAAACTACTTAAGTTTGGTACACTGCTATCAGTCTGTGAATAGACACTTTTCTTGACTTCATGAACTGAAGTTAAGTTTCAGAGCAAAATTTTCCACAATTGTAAAGGGACGTATCTCTTTCTATCTCATTGTTCAAGGGCGGACTTCAGTTTGTGATAAATGTCTATCTGAATGATATGTAAAAACTACTGAACAAAAATAATTCAGTCTCGTCTAAACGTTGTCACATATTTTAAATAGAACTTTACATAATATTTATTGTTATCCAGTAATTCACAGCCAGCTATCGTGAGTGGCTAGTAGGTGGTCATATTATCACCAGTCTAATCACTAGTTGTTAGCTTATGTCCTTAATTAAGACATACATTTCAGCTTTAGTTGATCAAGTTACAATGTGGAAGAACATATTTCGGTTCAGTGAAGTTTTAATAAATGTATTTTCTTACTTTAAGATATACCTATATCAATTCATATGAAATGCCGCCTAACTTGAAGTAAAGACAAAGGGTGCTTCAATTTGGGAACATACTTCTCACGGCGTGGTAGGGGCTCGGACCACATTTATAACATACACAATCTAGTTCACTAGTATATACATACAGTCATGAAGCTCAATACGTAAGAAATGTGCAACCAATGACAGTCGAACTTTAGTTGCTAGACATTAGGATCACTACTATCGCCTCATCACAGATCAACGAGTTAGAAGAGAGAAACTAAATGAAAATGATGCACATTAATGTGAGGTACACTGTTAAATTTTGTACACCATTCTCTACAGTATCTTTTAAAAGTATTGTTTAAAGTGTCCACCATTTGCGTGTCTACAACTTTCACACTCTTGATCCAGTTATCTGTCACGTATAAGCGAGCAGTTGCAGCGGCATTGTGACCAGTTTCGCCATAAATTGATAACATGTCCAGATACTCACGATTAGAAACCTGTGGCATCTCGTTGTGTTTCAACTGTTTCAACTGCAAAATGACGAAGTGAATATAAGCGTATCGTCCGCTCCGTACACCTAGCTCGACCACATGGTTTGCGTACGTAAGAAACAGTGTTGCCAGCGTGTTACAGCCCTCTTCCCATACAATGTGTATACGACTATTAACGCGATTTATTCGAAATCTGTGTTATTTTCCACGCAAATACTACTGTAACATGACCATACATAGCTTAATCTATCATCCTACAGAGATAAAAATCCAATTTTGAGCAGTTTCATGAAAAACTTAATCATAATTTCAAGTTACAAAAGACCATTTTTTTTTTCGAAAACTGCCCTTCTGGAAACAAAATATTATTAGACTTTCTCGTTTGTAATAATTAGAGATATATCCCAGAAGGATTGTAAAAGGTTACCTTCCACCCTATATAGCGACCAGCGTAAGGTTAAACTCTGACTTATTCATCTGAAGGTAATTCACTTTATGGCGCTGGCTTCGATCTCTTGAACATGCGTCCTCATTCATGTTAAAAGTATTATTATTCAGAAGCCTTTCTCAAATGATGTCCATATCTCGTTATACAGGGACATAATTTTATTTTTACTAACATTTTTAATATTAACGTGGCTATACCTTTAGAGAACAGGAAACACAGTTTGCTACCCATTTCCACGACTGTAGTTCGATGATACTGGCGTAAAACACAAACAAATAACGCTACTAGGTATAGGAGGGAAGAAAAGTAGTTTATCCATTTACGTAAACTAGGCAATATCGCGATTTTGAGTTTGATAATTTTCATTAGGTTTTTCTTTAATCAAAGTACAGTACTGTATTAAGAATAAGTGTTTTTAGTCACGAACTGAGTTATCCATGCGAACGTGTTCATTATGCAGTGAATATTATACTGCCTACAGCACATTAGCGTACACTATAGTGAATGAAATTAAATTGAAAAATAATAACATGAATATTTAAACACATTTTTGAAAATGGTGGCCGTTCATTTTAATACAGGCTTCAGTTCTTTTGTGCATATTATCGCACTATAAACTATTGCATCTAATTCCAATTGCCAGTTTCGTCCTTCGTACTGGTAACTCATGTTGAAATAATTCTGTACCTACTCTATGAAAGAGAAGCTTACGTACTGTAAATTCAATCTTCACTTCTGCCCGACCTGCACAGATAAAATTGCTCAGACATGCTATCTACTGTCCGTCCAAGTGGTTATGCCGCAGGATCGTAGAAAGGGGGCAATCACGTGGCAGGTAATTAGTTAACGAGGTCCTTTTATTTAAGTTATTTGAAACAGTTGTATAATATTACGTAAACGTCCAATTCCAAACAGAAAGTAATGTTTTCAGAAAAGAGCTAAGACAGCCCAGCTTTTACAGAGGGGCGAACAGAAGCAGGTGAGGAAAATCGGGATGCGCCGTAGGCAAACGGACGACAGTACCTGTGCGAAAATATGATTCAATATTGAAAGCTCTTTCGTCATTGAAAAACGCGAACATATTTCTGGAACGTACTATACTCACTAACTCAGTACTGTTTACTATATGCGACCTTGGTTCTGTGTGGAGGACAGTTGGAACTTCATTAGTAGAAGGGGTGGGAGTGAAGTACATTAAAAAATTCAGGTACAATAAAAATTGAAGTAAATATATAATGATGTCCCTGTATTTTCTTTTAAACCTTACTCCAAGACGCAAATCATTTATTATTTTTACATCTAAGAATAGCCTTCACAATCTATAACGTCAGGAGTGGACTCACCTGTGGCAAGTTGAACGAACCAGTCCAGATCCCGGGTCGGCCCAGCGGTCTGCAGATTTCGTTACTGCGGTCAGAAAAGACACCACCACGAAACCTAGGTCACGTGACAAGCATCCATTTCACCTAGCAAGAAGGTGGGGGTACAATTCTTGCGATTGTTCTTACAAGACGTGACGGCTGAAACAAATGACAGTGGAAATAAAGCTAATTTATTACTTAACTGTAACACTTGGCAATTGACAGATCTTTAAGCGACACTTTTCAGGTACACAGCATTACGACATTGTTGAATTATCACTTTTGTTGCGACTATTACACTTTTACTGCGTCATACTACTTTCGACCAATAAAACGGGTCGAAAAGAAGTTTTTCAACCAAACATAGCTGCTTACCGCACAATTTTATCGCTTCCTAGTATTTAATTTTATCGCTTACCTAGCATTTGTTTGATTTTATCACTACCCTAGCATTTGTTCCTTTGTTTGCCAACATTTCAAACTGCAAATTCTTTACGGTACTATAAAACATGCTTTGCAATCGTAATTTGTTTCCCGCATAGGCAGTCGACTGAAAATGATGGCTCCGTTCAAACATTTTGGTAAAGTAAAAGGAATTTTAGTAAGTCAATTAATATCTATTTTATTGAACTGGAGTACTTTATTCCTTCTAATCTTATATACTTTCTTCTAATCATATAATAGTCAATTAAATCCCATTACGCATTACTATTATTATTATTATTATTATCATTATTATTATTATTATTATTATTATTATTATTATTATGGCTTTTATTCATTGCCGCCCTCAAAGAGCCCGCCATCGGTCCCTATCCTTTGCAAGATTAATCCAGTATTTATCATAACCTACCTCCCTCAAATCCATTTTAAAATTATCATTTAAAGGTCTTTTTCCTCCGGTCTCCAAACTAACACTCTATACGCATTTTTCGCCCATACACATTCCCCATCTCAAACGTCTGGAAAGTTCCTAATGGAATACAATCCGTGTTGTATAACTTTCTCCATTCTCCTGTAACTTCATCCCGCTTAGCCCAAAATATTTTCCTAAGCACCTTATTCTCAAACACCCTTAACCTATGTTCCTCTCTCAGAGTGAGAGTCCAAGTTTCACAACCATACAGAAGAACCGGTAATAGAACTCTTTTATAAATTAGATTTTTGGACAGCAGACTGGATGATAAAAGCTTCTCAACCGAATAATAACAGGCATTTCCCATATTTATTCTGTTTCCTCCCGAGTGTCATTTATATTTGTTACTGTTGCTCCAAGATATTTGAATTTTTCCACCTCTTCGAAGGATAAATCTCCAATTTTTATATTTCCATTTCGTACAATATTCTGGTCACGAGACATAATCATATACTTTGTCTTTTTCGGGATTTACTTCCAAACCGATCGCTTTACTTGTTTCAAGTAAAATTTCGTCAATCGTTCGTGTAATTATTATTATTATTATTATTATTATTATTATTATTATTATTATTATTATCATCAACATTCGTATTATTACTATTAATTCCATTATTATTAAGTCATACATCAATTTTTATAAAACTTCATTTAGTCCAGGTGTGCCCTTTTTGCAGACACATTCCCATAATTCAAATGACTCGGCGTGCACAGAGACGCGAAGTAAATTAAATCTAGTTGTTAAATAATAATGGAATCCTGTCAACATTAATAAATAGAACGGATTTTAACAGAATGCGGGCGAAGCACAATACGTCACACAATTCTCACGCGTTTATTTATAGACACTCAGGATGAAGTACAGCCTGCCGTCTAGTACACTGAAAAAGTATTCGATGATGATGATGATGATGATGATGATGATGATGATGATGATGATGATGACGTAATTGTGAATACATAACGAAATTAAACAATTCAACATTAAAATGGGACACACTCACGGACCGGAATACGCGAATTCGATTATGCGCAATGTTCAAAACATACAGAGGTGAGCCTGCCTGGAGAGAAATAAAAAATAGGTTGCAGCCGCCAAATCACTCTTCAAGGAACGACCACTCATATAAACTGAGGGAGAGAAGGCAGAGGATGGACACTGGAAAGTATTCTTTTCTCAATCGTACTATCAGGGACTGGAATGCTTTACCTGCAGACTTACTAAAGGCTTTACCAATAACCAAAAATGTATTTAAAAATAGGCTTAAGGACTTTACTAATAGACGGTAGTACATTATTCAGACTTTTTGTGGTTTTACAAGTATAGTGAGTAAGCAGAGAAACATAGTGAATCTCCAGTGATTTATTTTGGGTGTACAGTGTGTTGTAGTGAGAGTGCAGTGAGCTTAAAAGTAAATTCTGAGAGTTATAATGGCAGAGAAATGAGATAGATTTATAGTGAAAAGGTTTGAGTTATATTGAACGTCCTAAATTGCTTCTAATGGGGTCTAGGCTAGCGATTTGAGGTTAATATAGTAAGTACAATTCTACGGAATAATAAGGTGTTTTGTTATTTGAAATGTTGTATCAGTGAAAAAGTGTGTTGTGTCTGTGAAGTGTGTTGTACCAGTGAAGTGTGTTGTGTCAGTGAAGTTCTATAGTTTATAGTGGTAGTGCAAAGTATTTTAACAGTGAAATGTTTTTGAAGTATTAGTGAAATGAGGATAGTGTCAGTGAAATGTTTCATAGTTCCAGTGCAGTGAGTGAATTGATAGCGAAATGAGTGTAGTGCTGAAAGGTACTTGTGCATGTATGAACATATCGTATATACTCATGGTTTTAAGTTCGAACTTAGGGTTAAGACATAAATTAGACTTATTTTAATTAATTATGTTATATAAAGTGATTCATTTAATTTAGGATGCTCCTTGTTAATATTATTATATATTGCTATTATTATTTTATTATTAATATTATTAATTGTAATTATTGAGTGTAATTAGTTGCCATTTCCACCGGGTATTTACCTACAGTGAATGTAAAAAGTATTCGCACGACGATGTTTTTACTACAAATTGAACCTTAAATGAAGTATTATTAATTCTTGGTATGAAATAAACTTTTCGCGTATAATAATAATAATGCATCACATAGCAAATACACACAATAAATTTTCATAATTTTGCGTGTAGGTTTTGTCATAGTTCAATAAATTGAATGCCTAACAAAACTACAGCATAAAAAGTATTCGCACATTCAACTCTGTTGACGAATAAAAGCATTCATCCGGAACGCAGTAGGCACATGGTACTAAGAAAATGCTCCTAATGCATGTTCCAAGACAGTTTGATTCTAGAATCACAAGTAGTATATAGCTATCATGTCAAATGGGACTCAGAGGGAAGGAAACTTCTAAGAAAGAAAGGGCTACTATCATTCGTCTGCATAATCAATGTAAAACACTGAGTGAAATATCAACGATTGTGAATAAAGGTAAGTCAACCATCAAGGAAATCATAGACAGATACGGGGAAAGAAATTCGAACGGAAATTTAAGGAGAAGTGGTCGGCAGAGGAAAATAAATGAATACAGTGGCAGAACAATCGTACGAAAAATTAAAAAGAATCCGCATATTAGTGCGGCAGAGCTTCAATGTGATCTCGGCATAAGTGTATGCGACAGTACAATCCGAAATTAAGTAAGGAGCAGCGAATGCTATGGTAGAATCGCCCATAGGAAATACTACTACATCAGTAAAGTTAATAAGAGTAAAAGATTAGACTTTGCTGAAACAAATCTTAACCGCCCCAAGAATTTTGGAACAGAATGTTTTTCACTGATGAAAGTCAGTTCAATATATTTCAGTCTGATGGGAAAAGTTTCGTGCGGAGAAAAAAGAATGCTGAACTGGAAAAGAAAAATCTTCGTCCCACAGTGAAACAAGGTGGATTTGAGTAAAATGGCTCAAGCGGTAGGGGCACGGCATGTCCCTACTGGTCCGAAAGTCCCGCCTCGGGCAAATTAGTATAAGTAAAAAACAAAGGAACCAAAGGTAAAACAAACAGAAAAACAAAAATAGATAACTTTGGAAAAACGGCCTCTGGCCGGTCGAAATTTGAAAAAAAAAAAAAAAAAAAAGTACTAGTATGAGGGTGCATGAGTTCAGCATGAGTGGAGTTGTTGGCTTTTATAGAGGGCAGTATGGATCACCAACGTTACACTGATATTCTGAATGATCATGTAGTGCTTTGTGCCCAAAAATTTGGCATCAGGAACAATTTCATATTCATGCAAAATAACGACCCCAAACATACGGCCCACAATACTCGACTGTGGATTCTCTATAGCATCCCTTCATACCTTCAGACACCTCCCCAGTCACCAGACATCAACCCAATCGAGAGCTTTGGGATTATTTAGAAATAAGACTTAGAACTAGGCATATTACCAGCAAAGAGTCTCTAAAGACTGCAATTGTAGAAGAGTGGAACATTCCGGCAAGTATTACTTCAAATTTAGTTAATTCTATCCCCAGAAGGTTAGAGGCTATTCTAAAATGCAAGGGCTACCCTCCAAAGTATTGAAATTGAAAAGGAACTGACTAAAGTGAGACCAGTGTGCGAATACTTTTTGTTCGTATTTTTGTTTGGTATCATTGTGTTTTAATCAAACATAATTGTTTATTTTGAGAATTGTGCAATTAATTTTGTGTTTTATGTAAACAAATAACAGAGAATGTGTATACTTGTACTTAACTTGTGTTCATGTCTAAAAAGTTGAGAGTATAGGATTTGAAGCACATTAATTATTACTATATATTTTTATTACCCACCTTGCGAATACGTTTTACACTCACTGTATTTGCAGTGTGAATAAATACCTACATACATACAAATGTAAGATCTTTAGCAATAGATATATAATAATAATAATTTATTTTATTTATTTAGAATATTAACGTGCGAAACAACAGCACAAGCCCAATTACAGCTTAGCAGAAGATACAAACCAAAACAAAACAGAAGAAATGATGATAAGAATGAATGATAGAAATGGCAGTGAGATGGAATACAATCAATATAATAGTCATTATCAGGGAAAGGATTTATATGTAAATACATATTTACTTATAAAGCTAATATAATTTATATTTTGCATTATCTTTATGTTTCACAATGTGTAGGGTTGAAAAATCCTACTTTTATTTTCCATATTTTTCCATATTTTAGAGTTTAGTACATATTTTCGTTAATTTCCATATATTTTCCATATTTCATATAAAACAGTCCATATTATATTAGGTTTAACAATAAAACAAAACAAATTCCATTAACTTTTAAAAATACATTTCAACAATAGAGATTTAAACACATGTTCAGTAATCCCTTTAACATCAGAGTTATTTGAAAATTAGCAGTCCTATCAACAATGGGAAAGTAAGTTACAAAACTGTATTAATTTAATTTAAAATTTTTAACAGACTTCAGTTGTGCAGCTCAACAGTTAAATGCCAGTCAGAGTACACATAGGTTCAGTTTTGTAAATCATACTATAAAGACGGTAAATATGCCAAAAGTACGTCATTCAGTCAATTTAAAATCAAAACTAACAAGTTACATTTCAGAATTTAAAGAAGATGGTTTATCAACTGACAATAAAATATTATTTTGTAATTTGTGTCAGTGTGCAGTATCATCTACACAAAAGTTCCTGGTGCAACAACACATTACAACTAGTAAACATCAGGCCAACAAACAACTAAATTCCAAGCAGAGACAATTGTTTTTAACACAACCAACAACATCGAATGTAAGATCTGAGTTTAACATCGACCTGTGCCGTTCTCTCATCTCTGCTGATATTCCTCTCTACAAACTAAAGAATAAGGTCTTCAGGGAATTCCTTGAAAAATATACTCAACATACAATCCCGGATGAGTCAACACTTAGGAAGACGTATGCTCCATCCATCTACGATGAGACAATACAGAAGATAAGAGATGAAATTAAAGATAGTTCAATTTGGGTTTCCATTGATGAGACTCCCGACAAAGAAGGTAGACTTGTTGGTAATGTAGTTATCGGTTTGTTAAGTGAACAATATTCTGAACGAATTCTTTTACATTGTGATGTTCTAGAAAAGTGCAATAACAAAACTATAGTTAAACTGTTCAACGAAGCTATGGGCATCCTGTGGCCAAAGGGTATTATGTACGATAATGTGTTATTCTTTATTAGCGATGCTGCCCCTTATATGGTCAAAGCTGGACAAGCATTATCTGTTGTATATCCTAAATTGACTCATTTTACTTGTGTGGCGCATGCATTTCATCGTGTGGCAGAAGTGGTCAGAGACAATTTCCCTAAAGTAGATTTGTTGATTTCATCAGTGAAAAAGTATTTCTCAAAGCTCCCAGTAGAGTTAACGTGTTGAAAGAAATGTACCCTGAAATTCCATTGCCACCAAAGCCAATTTTAACTAGATGGGGTACATGGCTAGAAGCAGTTGAATATTATGCCGAACATATAGACTCTATTAACAATGTTCTCCTTGCATTGGACTCTGAAGATGCAGTCTCAATTGATACTGCAAAACAGTTACCTGTGACATAAGTGTGAAGAATGACTTAGCTCACATTCAGCATACATTTTCATGCATCATAAAAACGCTCAAAAGTCTCCAAAATAGGCACCTTTCACTATCTGAAAGTTTTGAAATTATAAATAGTACTGTGGAACAACTGAATCGTGGTAGAGGTAAAGTTGCAGATGCAGTAAGAGCTAAGGTGGACACTGTACTTTCAAAAACCCTGGATATGAAGAACTACAAAAGGTTGTTGCTGTGATGAGTGGTGAATCAACAGTGAAGATTAACTTGGACTTATCCCCAGCAGACATTGTGAAATTGAATTATGTACCAGTTACTTCTTGTGACGTCGAACGCTCTTTTAGTCAGTATAAATCTATCCTCAGAGACAATAGAAGAAGATTCACTTTTCAGCACTTGAAAGAAATGTTTGTAACCTATTGTTATGGTAACAGACAATAAAAATTGTGTTTTGTTGAAACTACATTGGAAGATAAGGTACGTCCATTATATTTTTTGTTTAGTTTGATTAAAATGTACCAATATTTAACGTACATAGTCATTTTTTTATAATTTTAAGTCCATATTTAATTCCATATTTTGGTAAAAATCCATATTTAATTCCATATTTTGGTAAAAATAACTACATATATATTTACATATTTCATATATTTTTAGTCCATATAAATCCGTTCCCTGGTCATTATTAATCTTTGACCAAATGCAACAAAATAAAAAGCAATATCTGACAATAATAACAAGTAACGATATATCATGATAAACTCAAAAGTGTATACTACACATTAAATGGATTCAAGCCTAATCCATGCAAATTAGCATATTTTATACATCTGCAGACCGGAGAGAGAGATTTTTGATTTTCTATTATAAAAATGTTATGAAATCTTAAACACTTAGCAGGAATACGAAGACTGATATTGCTTATGAATGATTCACAATCAATATCACCCTTAATGACTTTACAAAAATAAATAATCAAGATCTTGACGTCTGGCAAATAAACTGGAGCATTTAAAATATTTACAGCTAATCTCATATTTATAGTCATCGGAATTTGGTAAAAATGTATAAGAATACAAGGAAATAAATTTTCTTTGAATATTTTCCAATTTAGCCGAGTCAGTGGAAGTAATGGAGTTCCATACAATAGATGCATATTCAAGACAGATGCATATTCAAGATAATAGTAATAATAATAATAATAATAATAATAATAATACTGGAGGGACGTAGTATAATCGTAGTTAACTCGTTACTCTGCAAGCCGGAAAGTCGCGGGTTTGATTCTCTTTGAGTCATCGATTTTTATCCACTGATTTAATTCTTCCTGCCGCACTGTATATCCCTGGGGTACACTCAACACTAACGGGAATGTATTCTAGGGGTACTTGTTTGCGACGCAAAGATAGCCAGCACTTACAACTGATATCCCCACTGCTACTCTATGCAGCTATCCGGAAAGAAGATAAATTGTTCGTCCGGTAATACAAGTTCCAAACCAATACCTACGCAGCAAGTGTTCAGTCATTCCTACATAGCGTTTGGTCCTTCGTACAGAAGAACACGTTCGTTCGAGAAACGCTAGTTGCTCACGAATCTGCAGACAGACATTCGCAGTGGTGTATCTCCAACTCATTATTAACATTGGATGTTACAACGTCAAATGGGGTACTGCGGCCTCAGCGTAACATGCAAACAGATTAAGCGAGCTATTTTGTTTTTCACACATGTTGCATCACAACTTTAGCCTATTCCATTAGCTTAGATTTATATTGTTAAATGCGAAAAAGTCTCAAAGTTTCAGGATACTAGTTCTGGACCTACAATTTTGAAAGTTGATTATACGGAATGTAAACCATATAAACTATAAAAAAACCGGTGATAGAGAATAAATTATTGAACAAAAAAGTCTAATAAAATGTTTCTGTAGACCTAACTTTTGTGGTTTCCCTAGAAGAAAATGTCATCTATGAGTCTTTTTTTTTTTTTTTTGATATTATAGTGGACCCTCATAATTTACTTTGGTCCGCCACGTACATTGCAACTGTGGTGAAATCCTTGTTTACAAATAAGGGTACTCTGTTGTTTCTATATTGTCGTGTTAGCGTGTGTTGCAAGGTAGGTCATTTGTCAATGACAGCGTTCACATTTACTCCAACAGTAAATATTAGAATAATTTCGAGGGAAAAATTGTTCCGGAGCCGGGTATCGAACCCGGGACCTTTGGTTTAACGTACCAACGCTCTACCACTGAGCTACTCGGGAACTCTAACCGACACCGATCCAATTTTTCCCTCTATATCCAAGACCTCAAAGTGGGCTGACAACCGTCAAGCAACCAACTTGTTAACTCCGTGTGACTTAAATTGTGGTTTTCTTTAACGAACAGTGACGTTTATGCAAATCAAGATTTCAGGTATAACTCCTGTAAAGTTGATTTGAATAATTTCGAGGGAAAAATTGTTCCGGAGCCGGGTATCGAACTATAAATCCTAAGCCAACCAAAAACTTAATTAGAAGGATCGGAGTGAAACCAAGTGTTACTATACATCTTTATTACAAATTTATAAGCCTTCTGTTACTAGTTATAACTCAAACATTTTTGGGTGGGCTAAGCCTCAAAAAGCTCCTAAGAGCTTCGCCACTGTATTACAGCTGCTTCCGCTGTATAAACACTACCACTACTACTAAATTTTCTATTTCTACTCCTATTACTACTACTGCTACTACTACTACTACTACTACTACTACTACTATTCCTGTCACTACAACTCCTGATACTAATTACTACAAATGTTACTTACTACTGTTACTACAGGGTGACCCAAAAATACCTCCTACATTTGAAAGGCGAATAAATAAAAAAGTATTGCAGAGAGAAACTTGTTTATTAAAAAATATAAAATGGTATTGAAATCAGTTTGTAAACTAAATACTGTGTTATGAGATGAATTACTATGTGCTAATGTATGGCAATGACACTACGATTGTTGTCAATAAAACCCCATACTGCCCATTAAAACCTTCCATGCTTTGATCGGCTGTAGCGCTGTCAGTGGCTGAGAGAGGGGAGGGGAGGGGAGAGGTGAGAGAAGTGGTGTTTGGCACGTTCTTCCACCACTTTCCTGTCGTGTTCAGTCGTTATTATGGATAGGTCAGAAGCTTATCGCCCGTACGCAAGTGTTCAGAGACCCGTTTCCTGGAAAAGTGATCTCGTTACGCGGGGATATTGCTTGGCCGCCCCGTTCACCAGACCTCGCCCCAAATGATTTATTTTCTTTGGGGTCACCTTAAAGCTAAGGTTTACACACATCTGCCCCACAGTCTTGCCGAACTCAAGAGACTAATTCAAGCGGAGGTAGCAGCTATACCACAAGACATGACACGTCTTGAAATATGTATTGCTCGCAATGGACAACACCACACGTCATTTTCAAAACATAGTCACTACAAACTGTTGTCACACTCATTGCATAATTTTGCATAAACAAGTTTCTCTTTTCAATCCTTTTTGTTTTATTATCCTTTCAAATGTGGGAGGTTTCATTAGGTCACTACAGTTTCTGATACTAGTTACTACTACTCACTGCTATTACAGCTCATGATACTACTCACTACTACTCCTGCTACTACTTAAAACTACTCCTGGTATTAGAACTCCTGATACTACTCACTACTACTCCTGCTACTTTTTAATACTGCTCACTGCTATTACAATACCTGATACTACTCACTACTACTCCTGCTACTTTTTAATACTGCTCACTGCTATTACAATACCTGATACTACTCACTACTACTCCTGCTACTTTTTAATACTGCTCACTGCTATTACAATACCTGATACACTCACTACTACCTTTTTAATACTGCTCACTGCTATTACAATACCTGATACTACTCACTACTACTCCTCTACTTTTTAATACTGCTCACTGCTATTACAATTCCTGATACTAGTCACTACTACTCCTGCTACTACAACTTAACATATTTATTACTTATTACTACTACTGCTACTACAACTCCTGATACTACTCACTACTACTTCTACAGCTACTAAAACTCCTGGTACTACTTATTACTATTCCAGCTATTACAACTCCTGATACTACTTACTACTCCTGCTACTACAACTTAACTATTTACTATTTATTACTACTACTGCTGCTACTACAACTTCTGACAATACTCACTACTACTTCTACAGCTACTACATCTCCTGATACTACTTACTACTATTTCAGCTATTACAACTCCTGATACTACTTACTACTACTCCTGCTACTACAACTGATACTTTTACTATTACTCCTGCTACTACAACTTCTGATACCTACTACTTACTACTATTCCAGCTATTACAACTCCTGATACTAATTGCTACTACTCCTACTACTACGACTTCTGATACTACTCACTACTATTCCAGTTATTACAACTCCTGATACTACTTACTACTATTCCAGCTATTACAACTCCTGATACTAATTGCTACTACTCCTACTACTAC
>JAJSOF020000035.1:22427787-22527787 GCA_025594305.2 Periplaneta americana
GTCTGTCTGTCTGTCTGTCTGTCTGTCTGTCTGTCTGTCTTCTGTCTGTCTGTCTGTCTGTCTGTCTGTCTAATTTATATATTAATTCCATCTATCCATCTATCTATCTATTATCTATCTACCTATCTACCTATTTTTCATTCCATTTTTGATTTCCTACCTGCCTAAACTATCAAATCTATCTATCTATCTATCTATCTATCTATCTTATTCTATCTATCTATCCATTCCTTTTTATTGATATCCTTCAAAATGGAATGAACTTATTCTTTACTTTTCATTCAATAATTTTCCATTCCTTACCGAGATGTGAAAACCGGATTACTTCGGTACCTGTAGTTTTAATTCAACTTATCATTTCCTAATTACATTTAGAAACCGAAATAATATAGGCAATTGGTTTTATTCAGTTTTTAATTTTATATCTAGATTTGGAAAAAGACATTCATTCAAAAGTTTCCATGCGTTTTCGTTTTATTTTTAACGCAGATTTAAAAATTGATAATTTTTATTGAGTCTGTCATTTCTTACCATGATTGGGAAACCTAATGAAATTATTGGACAGTTTTAATTTATTTCTCGTTTGAATGGATGAATTTGAAAATCAGTGATCTCCATCAAAAACTAATTTAGCAGAGGAGACAAAATATCTTAACTTTTTCAGTAAGCAAGAAAAATTCAGAGGTTTCCATTTTTTATTCTCAAAATAAAATGGTTTCATTTAGTTATGATTGTTTAAAAATATTTTTGTAACATTGAAGATGACTTGTTTTCGTACAAAGTAATATGTATGGCTACTTTTTCAGTAAGATGTCACTGTGGTCTAGTGGCTAGAGCGCTGGGCTTATAATCCTGAGTTCGATCCTCGCGTATCTCGATTTATAATTTACTTTGGGCAAGCCCGTGGTCCAGGTAATACAGGGGTTTTCTCCGGTAGCTCTCGTTACCCTGTGGCATCTCAATAAATCTCCATCATATTAGTTGAGCCACCAATGTAGCTCAGTCGGCAGACTCGCTGGCCTGCTGATCCGGAGCTGCGCTCGGGCTTGGGTTGGATCACCGTTTGGCCTGATTGGTTGGTTTTTCCCGAGGTTTTATCCAGCCGTGGGGCGAATGCCGAGTGGTTTATGGCGAGTCTTCGGCCTTGGGTTTTTCCCGAGGTTTCCCCCAACCATAAGGGAAATGCCAGGTAATTTGTTGGTGAATACTCAGCCTCACTTCATCTCAGTACATCTCGCCAAAAAATTGTAAAAAATTGAAGGGTTGATAGGAAAAACAACCCATGTCAGTTTTAGCCGAAAATGAGATGTTGGTACTAATGGAAAGCTAAAATCATGTGGCGTCTGTGTATGCTTAAAATACAAGCAATATATTTATAAAGCATTGGGGTATTTATACCTATACTTTAAGTTTCCTTTCCTTTTACATAACGAGATATAATGTTTTTTCGCTCCCCTGAAAAAAGTGTTTTTTTGACATGGGTTATTTTTCCTATCAACCCTTCAATTGAAATTGTAATCTTGTAAAATTTCGACTTGTTCCACATCTTAAAGCTTCATTGCTAATGTAAGATCTATGGAATACAATAAATGAAATGAAAAAAAAATGAGATCTCATAGCGGGTATAGCGTAGATAATCTTAGGCCAAATACATTGATTCTATTTGCTATTGAGTAATTGTAATATCGTTCTATAGTTTTCTTTCCAAATTGTTTCTTGTTTACTGTATAGACTCCCTTCTCTGCTCTAACAAAGATAACAAGATAAAAGCTGATGTCTCTTCTGTACAACTCAATTCAGTTTTCAATCATTAGTGTTCCACAGGTTTCTTGAAGCCTTCATCTCTGTCTTTGCAGATTCGAAGGACTCCGGCACTGGATCTAGCGAGGACGGCGATCGTCCTTCCCATCACCGCCTGGAGCTCCTGGAGCGGGGTCCCTGCGGGGGCGGCGTCCCGGGGGCGGGTGGGGGCGGCCTAGACACCGGCAGCGAGTGGTCTGAATCCCGGCCGGACAGCGGCCCAGATTCCCCGGAGTGCCTCTTCGAGCGACCACCCCATTTACTCCACCCAGCCTACCACCACCTGAACCACCCCCGACTACTCGGTCCCAACCCCTCGTCGGCGTCCTCGCCGCCACCCCCGCCAGGCAGCGCCGGAGGATCGGCTTCGAACCCCATCAAGCCCCGGATCTGGTCTCTGGCGGACATGGCCAGCAAGGAGAGCGACGCCCACCACCTCACCACCCCCGTGTCTACCTCAGCGTTCTACTCCGCGGCAGCGGCGGCGGCGGCGGCGGGGAAGCTCATCTCGCCGCTAGCCAACAGGGGCCCGATGCACCCCCACCACCTTCACCCCTCAGTGCACCACCCCGCGGGTTCCTACGCGAGACCCACTCACCACGATTTCTACAGGAGCTTCTACGGCCCTGCCACTCACCTGGGGGCAGGCGTCGGGGGCGGCGCAGGGGGAGGACACGGGGACGTATCCCTGCTAGAGACATATTCCAGGACATTCGGCGCAGGGATAGGGACCGGGGGGAACCATGCCGGGGCGGCCGGCGCAGGTGTGACGCCCCTGTCGTCAGTGTTGTCCAAAGCGGCGGTGGCGGCGGCCGCCGCGGCGGCGGGGAGTGGGTCGGGGGCGCCGTTTGCCCTAAACGGAGGCGCCGGAACGCTGAATCTGGCGCCGGCGTCCCTGACGGTGGCGTCTTCGGGAGCGTCTTCGTCGTCTTCTTCAGCAGGGTCAGCTGGTTCGGAGCAGCATCAGCCTAAACTGTCGCCGCCCCAGGACGTGGGCAAGATGCAGCCGACCCCCCTCAACAAGGCCTGACCCCAGGGCGAGCAGGTACGCCCCGACAAGTGGCCCCCGCGATAGGGTTTCCAGGACACGAGAGCGCGTGTGGAGATCGCACAGTCACTCTTCGGACCAAGCAGTACTCCCAGGGTCTCTGGTCGAAGTAGAGAATTCACACATTCTTGCATCCAGCGTATCATTATGTTTCTTAAATTCCATCTAGCCTATTAATCCATTGACTTAGAAATTTACCTGAATTTACATTGATTTAGTAATCATTCAGAAATTAAAAGTGCTATTTTTCCAAATTGCTGTGAAGTATGTAAACAATTTGTGATGTAAGTACAATCTGATTCAGTAATCTATTACTGCTTTAAGTCAATCGAGCAATTCTTCGAATTACACATATTTGGCATTCAGAATATGTAGTGATATATTAATACTCCCAGCTTAAAAGTGTCTTCCAATTGAGGAATTACCTGTCTTTATACTGAATTATTATCATTATGGCTCTTAAAATTTGTCCATTAACCAATTGACTTACAAATATATCTTGAACCTGCATTTGTTACTCAATACTCAGATCTTAAGCGGAGACTCCACTGAAAATCAAGCAAATTTTCTAAAATATTTTTATTGATTATTTCACTTCTTTATAATATAGGCTACATTTTCATACCCCAAATGGATTTAGTTCAATTCTGATTACAAACATATTTAAAACACTTTTAATTAAAGAAGATCTATCAAAATTATTTTTTCATGAAAGAATTATTTTTTACAAAAATCTGATTACAAATCTGATAATTTTTTGTTCTAAAGTTGGCTCCCTGAAGTTATTAGATGAATGTAGTGAAGGAGAATTTTAATAGATATGTGTTACATAAACATTCATTTTACTTTCAAATCTATTTTTCCATAAGTTTATTTTTCTTAATTCAATATCAACTTTTTTACGACAAATATTAATCAAACTGGATGAAATTTTTTTACTAAAAGTATTTATGAGGTAGTTACATGTTTCTATGCATTTATTTTGCTCTATCAACTTTCGAGAATAATAGAAAACTAAAACGATTATTTATTTTACGACGTACCGTTTCTTAAAAATTAATGTCTGAATATGAGTAAATATTTATAATAGAAAAATCAGCTCGGAAACGATATTGTAAGTCAATGGATTAAAATTTGCCTGCTTTCATTTCCGTATTCACTTGTTTTACTTACAATATACATACAGGGTGGAAGTGAAATAGCCTTGCAGATTTCTAGATCGAATAGCGCATGTTATACGAGTATGTAACAAAAAACTAGCCTATAACAATATCATATTGGTGAAAAGTTCATAGCTTTTTTTTTTCAGAAAAAAAAAATGTATTTTTTCTCAAATGTTTTAACAATCTCTTATTGGGTAACTATTGCGAGAAGGATCGTGATTTTTGTCCATATCGATAGAAAATCTAATAAAGAATAATTTATCCCTCTGTCGTATTTTAATAGCGTGAAAGATTTTCGTGTAAATTTGGTTTTAAAACCTCTAAATTCAAACCACTGCACGAAGCTAGCAAGTGGCAACGTCTCGAGAGAAAGCAGCTTACGTACGGAGACTCACCGAGTTCGTTGACCTCTTACATCTGTATCACGAGTAGAGTGTGTTAGCGGCTATGTTGCCGGACTGTTGAAACTTCAAATTTAACTTTCTAATTAACCGTGCATTTAATCACAAAACGTAATATAGGTTTTCTATTAATTTACGTGTACCTTATCGTCCATTTCAAGGGAAAAGTTTATTTAACTTCCACTTTGTATAAAGGTTTTCGCATGCGTGTTACTTGTATTTATATTTCAAGATTGTGTGTATTCTCTACAACGACAGAGACCATAAAGTTATAAAAGTGTTCTGTGAGCTCTGAATATAATTGAGACTAAAACTATATTTTATAGTTCTGTTTCTGGTAGGTAATATGTTATCTAAAGCTTAACGCCTAGTGTTGGAAAAGACCATTAATCTTCCGAATAAGATTCGTGTTTAAAACATGTTTTGTAGGCTATGAGGATATGCTGACTCTAGATTTTAGAAGATATTTCTAAGAATAAGAGCTATAAGACTCGTTAAGAATTTATTCAGAGAATGAGAAAAATGAATTAAAATATTTGACATTCAGTTTAACAAATGTTCCTTTGACGACTGGCTCCAATGTCTTCGGACACAAATTACTATCCATCAAGCAATCGGGTCTAGGGCATTTCGTAATCGGAATTTCGTCACCGTTATACTTTTTCACCTATTTTTCGTCATTATTTTTTGGTCATCAAATCCATTTTGTCATCATATTTTTTTGTCACTGAGGAGATTTTGTCACCGAAGATATTTCGTCATCATATATATTTTTTCATATTTTTTTAACCCAGGGAATTTCGTCACCAAAATAATAATTTTATGTCGTAAAATAGATGACGTAGCTTCCGCTGAAGTTCCAGCTTCAGCTTTCATTGCTTCTACACATTCCTCAGCTCTAATTCTACCCCAATTTGCTAAGTGGTTCGAATGCTCTGTAGGTTCTCTTATAATTGTTTTCTTATCTGAGGAAATAGTCATCAGTGAATTACAAATGTCGCGCTGACCACACCTCCATACGATCCTGGTCTTTGTAAATTTGTGCTTTGTATATGTCCATTATAAATTAACTTATCTCTTGCTCTATTATTTTTTACAAATCGAAATAATTCCGCCATACCTTAACTTGAAGTTCTGAAACCAATCAATCCTCTAAATTGGAGATTTCGAATCCAAAGAATCAATGTATCCTTGGAAACGAAATGAAGAACTGAACACAATGAATCCTATACTTGAAGATTTCGAAACCAAAAAAATGAATGTATCCTTGGAAACGAAATTAACAATATGAACACAAGGAAGTAGGGGGTTTTATATTACATATATCATTTTATATACAGTAGGTATCATCAAGGGAAGCTACATGAAGGGGGGAAAATTGTGGTGGCAAAAAATAATGACGAGGAAATTAAATTAATTGGTGACGAAAATGATTTGGTGACAAAATATGGTGGTGACAAAAATGAATCGGTGTCAAAATGTTGCAATAGTAAAATGTAATAAGTGACGAAATCATCGGGTGACGAAAAATCGGTGACGAAAATTCCGGATCCCAGAGCAATCTGTCACTTCCGTTAAGGTAATGAGCCTTCTTAGGCCACAGCCAATTGTCAATAGAACACCCTTTAATCTGCCATTCTATTCCTACTCTAGGCGAACTCTAGTAATAGTTAATATACTTAGTACTACTTATGAAAATTTCGATTATGTACAAGTTATTTTAAAAATACATTTTCTAGTCCAACTATTATATAAGTCTAATTCAACTTCAAAGAGCAGTGAAAAGCTATTCCCAAAATGTTTGGGAACATAATAATTTAGAAATAGATTAATATAGCACAAAAGCGAAACAAGTTCATGAAAATAAAAGTTTAAAAGAACATGTGATATAGTCTCTTTTTTAACTTTATTTTTGTTACTACGCAACTTTGTGCAAATGATATCTGACAAAAAAGAAAGTAGATATTATTTAATTTCTTGTAGGTACCCTGCATTGGTCCAATTATCCATAAATTTTTATTCACATTCTTGAAATCAGAGCCAAGTTTGAAATTCGAAAAGTGGATGTGCTATTAAATTGCAATATTTCTGTTAAGACTGGACAACAAAATTGTAAAATTGTCTTTATAGAATATTATCTAGCACACACGCTCTCGTAAATAAAGAGTTGAGGGTCTTCTTTAGTGATGTAAAAAACAAAAGTAATAAAAAATACAATCGCATTTAATACGTGGCCACGAAAATACAAACGCACAGTATATATATACACAACTGTCAACTTATTTCAACAACTTAAAAAAAAAAATACAAGTTTAGTGAGTGAAGACCCATATGTCAGTGACATTTCTAATAGAAGATTGTGATGTCAGTGATATCAGGAAGTTGCCAATATGCTAACATATTTCAACAGTAAACAAGAAGATTATATTATATTTAAAAATATATATATGAAGCAAGAACGTACTTCATCTGATTGCTATTAGTGAAAACAGAGAAAGTAGTGAAACAAAACACACAATACACTTACACAAAACAGAATCGAACAGATCCTCATGTAACTGTTGTAGGCATCACTATAGGACTCTGTGGCAGACAATAAAGTCAATTTGTAGGCTACAGGACCTGTCGTTATTCTGTCTCATGAATCCAGTGGGACGCTGTTGTCATCATCGAAAAGATTATTATTATTATTATTAATTATAATTATTATTATAAAAATTGGGGTTTTTAAAGATATTCATAAAAATGTCCACAGCTTCGATTTATATACCTTACAGCAGTGTTAATCTGTATTGGATTTAAGTATTGTTAAATAATTTTCAGTCATTTGTTTCTGATGCCTTGAAACATGTTGATATCTTAAGGAAAGTGTTGTGTGCTACATGCTACACTTAGAAAGTTAAGTTACAAAGACCGTTTGTGCATTACTTTGTCTTCAACATCGTTAATTGCAGCTCTATGTCTTAAGATCGCCTGATCTCTCTTTACAAGGCTGAGAGTTATCTTCCGAAGGGTATGTCCTTATACAAATTAGTATCTTATCACTTTAACGGTATATGTACTTGAACGACCACAAATATTATCAGAAAATGCAGGCTCTAAATTTCTAAAATTTTATAAGATAATGAACTCACAATTGGATAAAATTTACAAGATGCCACAACAAGACTTATTAGAACTTAAATATCTGATAAAAGTATAAAAATTGTTACTAATAATATTTTTTAGAATTCACTTTTTACTTTAAATTAAATTTCCACACATATTATTTCATAACTCCCAACCATTAAAGATAGAATTATAAAATTGTACACTGATTTAACATGCATTTATAAAAGATAGACTACAATAATGCCCATTTCTTTGAAAATATAAAAATTAGGTCACAAAACATTATGTAAATTTTAATATATATTTATATAGGACAAATAAAAAAATAATTGTATTAAAATAAACAACTCTACATGTCTGAGAGTAATCTACTTTTCAGAAATAAGTGTTTATTATATGCAGGGAAAATATTAAAGATGTCAGAGACACCATAAAAATGTTATGGTTACCAAATGATGTAACTGCAGAATTTTTTTTTTTTCATACTTTGATAAAACTGGTTTTAAAAATATTATTAGTAACCTTTTTTATACTTTAATCAAATATTTAAGTTCTAATAAGCCTTGTTGTGGTACACTGTAATTTTTGTCCGATTGTGAGTTCATGTTCTTAAAAATTTTTAGAAATTTAGAGCCTGCATTTTCTGGTAATATTTGTGGTCGTTCACGTACATATACCCTTAAGCTTCAAATTATAAAAAATATGTATAGTAGTCTAGCCATTTTCTTAGCAATGACGTGGAAAATAAACATTGAGAATTGTATTTAATTATATTATAACATATATACAGGGTGTAAAAATATAAGCTGACAAAATTATACACATAATATGTACAGAAAGATTATTTAGTCCTGACAGTCGCCGACAATGTGCGGCTGGGTCAGGCTAGTCCATTACATTACGCCAAGGGTGTTTGGGTTAGTCAATCGTTTGCATTCAGAGCGATCGGATGGGTAACGCGTGCGGTACAGCTGTGTTTCCAGTACAGTTAAGCTGCACTGCTCGCTCTTATCTCTACTCCAGAGCTCTCCCCACTACTCCTATTACTTCCCCCTTTCGCATCGCTGAGCTGTCAGGACTAAATAATCGATCTGTATATTCAACTGTTCTAAAAAGCTAAATAATATTTTGCTTTAATTTTAATAGTTTTTCATGAAAAGTGAGTGACACTGTAAGAATAAGAAACTCTCCTGAGGAAAATCACGAGACATTTGCCAACATCTGGGCAGTATTAATCAGCTAATGTCAGCCATTGTAGCCTAATTAGTTAGCAGACATGGACGAAATTGGTGGATTTTCTATTCACAAGTTCTGTGATATTTAATTAATTTATGGAGAGGAAAAATGTGTTGTAAGGGTAGCTCTTCAACTTTATTAATAACACTTTCTGCAGCGTTGGCATCTGCATGTTCAACGTTTGTTGCTGTTGTCTGAAGATTCGGAGTAGGATATAATCTACGGATGCTCTACATGCTATAAATAAGATATTTTACTACATTAAAATGAAAGTGCAAGATAGAATGAAAATTTATGAAATTCAGTTGTTCTGATAACTATCTTGTAACATTTGTATATGCTCGAAAGCGTATATAGTTTACACACTGTATAATTCTTATATTAATTAATGTGAAGCTGACAAAATACTGTAGTTCAGATTTAACCTAATGGTTAAATGGTTTTATAAATTTTATAATGGTTTTATAAATTTTTAGAAAGGAAGCAAGTGAAATGTTGATGACAGCTATTTTAAATTCTGAATCACGATTTTTTCTTGTGCCGTAAAATATGACACATGACATGCTTTATCTATTTTCTAAAAGAATTCTTGCTAAGAACTTTAGCGACCTTATAAATCTATTTTTCTTTTCTGTATTTAAGAGGAGAGGATGGTATTTTTGATGAAAAATGACTAAATTAAAAAAAAAATCTTTAAAATACTCTGTGATATGTGTTGATCGCCAGTTTTAAACTTCCTGCATTATGGATTTTCATATCACTCGCCCACTTTTATTGTTGTTTCCGGTAAATTAAATTTTCAAATTTTTTTTCTTTAAAATACTATTTGATATGTGTGGAATGCATTGCATAACATTTTGTGGGTATTTGTGCCCTTATCGGATGTTGAGACGTCATTTTTAAACTTCCTGCGCTATGGATTTTTAAATCACATGCCCGCTTTTATCGGTTTCCAGTAACTTCATTTTTTTTTTTGCTACATTTCCAGACAAAAATGGATATAATTTCTGAACTATTAAAGATACATGCATGAAATTTAGAACACACATTCTTTAGACTGTTAGTAAACTTTTCTCTGTAACAGAATTTTGTTAATTGATATCATTTTAAAAATACGTCCGTTTGTTTGCAAGAAAGGAAATCACAAAATTGTTACTAAATTTTAAGTGTTTATTTTACAAACGTAGGGACTAATATCAAAATTCTGGTACAGACAGTTTATAGAACATACTTTTTCAAATACATTGCATAAACTGTTTGAATCTATCTTTAAAAACGGTTTCGATATACCGGTTTTAGTACAATCCTGCATTGGGTATTTTTTTTTAAATTTGGGCCCCGAAATAATTTTTTTTTTTTTCAAAATATTTTTATTTGGTTGAGTTGCCACAGCTATGAGCTCTCTACATACAAAAAATTAATAATTTACACCAAATAGGAAAAAATTTAAAAAATACCATCCTCTCCCCTTAAAGCTGCAAGCTGTGGATCCAGTGCTAAGCAACAAATAATACAGGGTGTACTGGAGTCCTGTTAACAACTTTATATATTTTTTGTTTGTGGTATTTGAAAACGTATATCTAATAGTCATACCAGTAACTATTCAGTGAATAGCACAATTGAAATAAACGGTTCATTCAACTGGAAATAATATGTAAGATACAAATTTAAATGAAAAATGGCTCTAAGTTAATGCATATTGTTCCTAATTGTTTTCAATTGTATTGTGCATTAATTATTTATATTTCAGTTACTATATGTAATTATAACACTGCATTACATAAAGCTGTGGATATTTTTAATGATTGTACAGTATATAAATGTGATAAAACTCTTTCTTCCTTTTTTCCTTATATTCTTTAAGATTTTCTCATTTCCGTTACCTCCATCCTTTCCTTCCTTCAATGAAGTTTGATACCGTCTATGTCTCGTTATAAAGCCAAATTACAATGGACCTGTTTAGCATAATTTCGTGCCATTTTAATTCGCCATAACTGGTCTGCCATCTTGTATGTTCCAATGAATGCTTTCATTTATCTGAAAAACCTGCAATGATAGAGATCTTTTCGTGTGATGACCTTTTCGTAAAACATGTAGAAAACCTTCAAGACAATGAATGTCTTCTTCGAGATATATAAATACGAGTATAATAAGATACAACGAAATGTGAAACTGGATGGAAACGAAAAGAACAGTGCATGCAATTCTATATCATAACAAGGGGTAAAATATTTTATTTTGTTATAAAGTTTTACAACGTTGCATGATGGTAATCAATTCCAGCTGGTTTATTCAAGAAAATAATTCTCATTTTACTTTCATTCCTTATCGGATCAGAAAGAAACTCGTGTACTGATTGCCCAACATTAGAAACAGCAAACATTTTCTAGTAACTCATATTAAGTTCAAGTTGTTTTATACTAATTTGTCCTAACTATTTTCCATGATATATTCGTATACATGTCTCAGCAAATAAATTAATATTCTAATTACAACAATTCTTCCGCAATAATTTGTAATACTTTTCTACTTATCTTCTTTGGTAAATTCGTCTAAATTTTAACAAAAATTTCATAATTATACACAAATAAAACAAGTTATTAATATAAAAATTATTTACTAGCGAAGGTTTATTATATATTCCTTATATCTCAGTAAATAAATTCTTCTTCTAATTCCAGCAATTTTTCTACAAGAATATGTCCTATTTAAACGTCTTCTTGTATTCTGAGTTCTTCACCCGAGAATTATCTTAATCATTTTATTCTCTGGAAAATTAGTTTCTTAGTAAGTAAATTCGTCTTCTCATTATATCAATTTTTCTCTCAAGAATTTGTCCTACTTATTTTATCTCATAAATTCGTCCACATACTTCAGTATTTAAATTCAACTTTTAATTCCACGTAATATTTCTAAGAATTTGTTCTATTTACTTCTCCTCATAAATTCATCTACAGGCCTCGGTAAGTGAAAAGTCTTCTATTTGCGTAATTCTTAACCAAAAAATTATTATATTTATTTTCTCTGAATAATTTGTTCACATATTTTCTTAGTAAGTAAATTCGTCTTCTGGCCTCAGAATTCCTTCTTCAAGAATATGTCTTTCTTATTATCTGTGATAAATGAATGTACATCTCTCACTACTTAAATTCGTCTCCTAATTACAGAAATTTTTCCGCAAGAATTTGTCTTATTTATTTTTCCTGAGAAATTCAACTACATGCCTCGATAAGTCAAAAATTCTTCTATTTTAAGTAATTATTCATAAACTATTTATTCAATTTATCTTCACTGGTAAATTTGTCCACATGTCTGAGTAATAAATTTATTTCATAAGTCCAGCAATATTTTCTTCAAGAATTTATCCTATTCATTTTCCGTGACGAATTTGTCTATGTATTTCAGCAAATAAATTCTCCTAATTCCAGTAATTCTTCCACAGTAATCTATCCGGATTTATTTTCCTTGTTAAAACTGTCTTCTAATTCCAGTAATTTTTCACAAAGAATGTATCAGATAGAAAATTCTTCTAATTCCAGTAATTCTTCCCCCGAATTTGAACTAATAATTTTTTCCTTTATATTTGTCTATGAAGGCCTATGACAATATGCAAATTCGTTTCCTAATTTCAGAAATTTAATATCTCCATGAATTTTTACTATACTATTTTTAGCCCGTATATTCGTTCATATGCCTCCAAATATAAATTTGCCTTAAAATTTCAGTAACTTTTCCCAGGAATTTTTCTTTTTTTTTTTCTAAATATATTTGTCCACGTGTCGCCACAAGTAAAACTGCTTTCTGATTTCAGTAAATATCTCCTCACAAAGTATTACTCTTTATTTTTCTTCAGTATATTTCTCCATCCTCCAGATGAAAATTTACCTTACAGTTTCGGTAACTTTTTCATCATTTAGTTTTTCTGTACCGAACATATTCGTTCATATATTGCATATAGCCTATTTCCATAACTAAATTAGTTTTCTAATTTTATTAAATTCTTCCTATGAATTTCTACTTTCTATTTTCTTTTATATAATTTATTATTTATATGTTTCTGTAAATAGATTCGTTTTCTATAATGCTTTTCACGCGAGTTAGTTCATACGTCTCATCTTAATTTTTTGTCTGGATGCATGTAATACTTATAAAGGGTGCGGCAAAACATCCTCCCTAATTTAAAATTTAAATAATAAAGAGATGTATCAAAATAAGGAAACTTTATTAATATGAATGGTATCTTAACAGTGGGAATTTTTCATTTTTTTTAACAACGTGTTTCTCAAGTGATGTCCTTCACTATCAATGAATTGTTGAATGCGACTTCGGAAATTCTGAATCACTCTAACTAGCATTTCTTGAGGAATAAGACCAATTTCTTCCTGTATTGCATTTCTTGGGTATGGCAAAGTCCTCGGCAGATGTTTGAACACCTCAGCCTTAAGTTGCCCCATAGAAAAAAAATTGCAGGGTGCAAGGTCTGGTGATCGTGCTGGCCAGGGGACGTCGCCACGTGAAGAAATTAAGCGAACAGGGAACATCTGAGCAGCGACAACGGAATTACCACTTACCAGAAACGATACCACAGCGTGAGCACGTTCTTCAACCGTCTAGGCATAGTTTGAATTCGTTACAGATTACAATTTGCACTAATTGAATGTCAGTTCCGTGTATTAAATGTCCTATTCAATTCTTGTTGTTTTGCGCATGACATTTGATATCGCTATGGCAACGCATGTAAACCTAAATTTCCCACTATTTAGATACAATTCATATTAATACAGTTTCCTTAGTTTGATCCATCTGTTTTTTATTTAAACTTTAAATTAGGGAGGATGTTTTGCCGCACCCTTTATTATCGCCACTAACAGCGACTGAGTCTTGGCATTACAACTAGACAACGTTGCTTAAGGGCGAATAATTCGTTTTGTTCTGGGCAGCTGAAAGCCGTGTCCTCCATGAACTAAGTTGCATAAAAAGAGGATAGTTAACAAGATATTTTCTTAAATACAAACCAATCTGAACCTTGCTGTATCTTCTGTTTACACTTTAGGCAGTTTTTCATGTTGCATCTAAAATTATTTCGTGAATCTTTTGCGAGGTCTTTCAATGTTTCTTTTTTTCCGTATATCCTATATAAAGACAGCCTAAGTTTACTTATTATTATTGAATTAAGTTTTTAAGTTAAAGTAATAATCACTTTTACATGTATAGCTTTAACTTTAGGCTACTTCTTCTTCTTCTTCTTCTTCTTCTTCTTCTTCTTCTTCTTCTTCATTTCTGGGTAATCAATGTCCGTTCTGCTGCTACAAAAATTGATCTATCCATCGGTAATGTTTCTGGTTCCTTTTGCTTTATAATTTAATAATTTCCTTGGTAAGCGTTTAACTGGCATCTTCTGAGTGTGATGACTACATTTCGTTTTATTTTTTTATTTATATTTCCATTTCTTCGACATGTCATTTTTCTCTATTTTCCTCATTTCAAATTCTATATCGTAAATCTCATTTTAATTTTATTTTTATTAGGTACTTGTAATTTTAATTAATTTAGAAATCTTCTCACTATTCGTGAGCTGCCACAAGGAACAAAGAGTACTTAACCATAGAAATGTTTACAAGTTCAGTGAACTATTAATTTTGTTTTGACAATAAAACTCCTACAAGTACATAGCTGCAAATACATTTTGTAATTGGTGGAAATATACCTAGTTTTAGAGAGGCAAGTGTTACAAATAAGTGAAGAATGCTAATGAACTTGGTTTCATTTCGAATATAGGTGATGCTTCAGGAGAGCAATAATTGATCCTTTCAATGTACATTCCTCGAAAGCTATTATATCTATGCGCCGTGTACTGCCAGTGACGGAGAGACTATGTTATTCTTCAAAGGTGTTGTAATCGGCATCTTTAAGGGCAGTGGCTATAATTGATCGTACTTGATGTGTCTAGCATTTCGCAGAGCTTCGCCGTGCGGACAGGATCCCAGGACGTGTGCAAGAGTTTCAACCTCGTTGTGGCAATGCCTGCAACGGTTGTCCTGAGATCTTTCCGGCACAGCACGTACAGTAGGCCTGAAACGAATTTTGTTTATCAAAGTTTGATATATTTTTCGGTACTAAATATAATAAATACATTATATTTTTTTAATTTTAAACCTTATAATATTTTCGTAATCAAACATCGTCAGAAATTATTATTGCATTTTCAATTAATTACTAATTATTAAATTACATTCATTTTCTGTAAGAAATGGAAGCAATTCATCGGATACTGGAAATTTGGCAGGCCTGTACCGTGAAGTATATATATTAATTGGTCCAATTTTGATAATAATTTGTAGACAAACAGGCTGGGAATAGTCGGTAGCAACCATCACAGTGCTATCTCGTCTCTATCACTATACGAGTTGGAGTATTGGCTATACTTTATTGTATGTAATGTAAATCGGCGTACTGTAGATTAGAAAGAATGATGAGAAATCTTTGTTATATAAAAAAACACAAATATATTACAAAAATAGAAAAAATTAACTTATGTGGTTATTCACAGCTAATGATATAGTGATTTTTTTCCTGGGGGTCTTTAATATATAACAATAAAGAGAGAAATAAAAAAAGACCGATGACTGTAAGATTACCTCACAATTCAGATTAAAATAACTTAAACAAGATGACTTAGCATAATTTTAAGGTTGGTGTTGAAACCTGTTTCAAACCGTCATTTCTTAAATATACATACATGCATACAAGAGTTTTTGGAGATGATTCACTGGTATTTTTTCAGATAATAAGGGGAGTAGAAGTTAAGATTTATGTAGTAAGACAGTCTTGCACGAAGCGGTTCCCAATATCAACAACAATAATAATTATCATTATATTAACAGACTTTATTGCTAAAGTCACACTGTCTCACATTTGGGACATATAAACACGCTTATAGTTACATCTACTTCATTTCATAATGAATAAAAATTTAACTGAAAAACACGACGTGTATAGTTAATAAAGTAGTTTATTGATAACAATTTAATGAAACTACATTTGTGTAATGTTTATCATATTCTTAAGACAGATAATTACATATATTTAAAGATTTACAACAAATGATCGACTAATGAACACGGGTATGTAAGAAAAATAAACATGCACATTGTTGAAAGAGAGAAGTCATTCGATGACTTGTAACAACAGTGAAAAAATTCCACGGAATTTGTCACGTTGTAATCAGAACTAATGCAGCTTGGTTTACAAAAGATTATGTGACGACATGTTTTACATCTTAGTGAAAATGCTGTAAATTAAGTGACATAAAATTAGATACTCCCTCCGTTCCAAAATATGGTACAGAAAGATGTCATTAATTCTGTTCCAAAATATGGTATAAATCTGTTAAAGTTTTCAGTAATATCATGTAACTTCAATACATCTTCTAGATACTTATTTGTTTGATAAATTAACATAAGAAAATCATAAAAATTAGGTACATTTCATTCTGTGTGATGTAATTATTAAAAGAAAAACCAAACATTGTTTTGAGATGACTTGTAACAACAGTGAAAAAATTCCACGGAATTTGTCACGTTATAATCACAACTACTGCAGCTTGGTTTACAAAAGATTATGTGACGATATATTTTACATCTCAGTGAAAATGTTGTAATTTAAGTGACATGAAATTAGATACTCCTTCTGTTACAAAATATGGTATAGAAAGATGTCATTAATTCTGTTCCAAAATATGGTATACATTTGTTAGTTTTCAGTAATATCATGTAACTTCAATACATCTTCTAGATACTTATTTGGTCGATAAATTAATATAAGAAAATAATAAAAATTAGGTATATTTCATTTGTGTGATGTCAAATTAATAAAAGAAAAAACAAACATTGATTTGAGAGAGGAAAATTAACATGAAAACTGCAATAAATTATAACCCGTTTTTGTACGACTGTTGTGCCTTAGATGTTCTATTCAAAATTGACTGGGTTGGTGTTACGTTTTCTGCAACAGAAATACCACAGCAGGTGCCCATTTGATTTCTCTTCACAATGAACTATTTAAATATTATAGTTTGATGCACTGCAGAAGACCAGAAACATTCACAAATGCACTGTCTGATAGTTCCTTCACTACTCAATAGAATACCACACCGCGAAACATTTCGTGCTCGTATGTGCATTAATCAAACTTGTTTTGTTTGTTACTATACAATATTTTGGAACGGAGGAATTATACATTAATATCTGTTCACTGTAGAAATAAACCTTACCAGATTATGCCGAAATATAATTGAATCATTATTTGATAGTAATTTTAATACATTTTATGATTCTTTCGATGTTTTATTTAATTGTATATTTTATCATACATATAAATGTTTTATTTTGAAATAGAACACCACAATTTCACAAAGTAAATCTTGATCTAAATGTCATAAGTTTAATACCAGAAAATTCTATGATGAAAAGTATTGCCAGAATTTCTCTGTACACAATATGTACATCATATTTACTAATTGAATATTTAAAAAATACCGTAAATTTACGATAAAATAATAGGCCTATATCACTCCGCACTTTTAACTGTTATTTTTCTGAACATGATTTGATTTTCTATGTATTCACGTATCTGAATTTGAAAAATTACCTAAACAATTCTGACAGCATGTCTTTCCATCTACAATATTGATATCTGAAGGAAATAAATTTTAAAACTAGCTATCTGTAGGTGCATTAACGTTTGAGTACCGGTACATAGAATATTTCATAATCGAGAATAAAACGTAATAGTTAAGAAGTTCTATTTTATGGATTAGAGATATGAAATATTTCTCCACATATTCATTCCATGAACCAAGTTATACAGGGTGCTCCGTTTGGGAAGACATAAAATAAAAACGTGATAAAATGAGAACTGTTGCTATTTATTGTTAGGTAAATAATTTGTACATGCATTCTAACAGAATGGGAGTTTTGTCCAAATTAGACCTCAACGTACCCGCCATTGCGAACATGACATGATTCATATCTTGAGGCTAATTCCTCCTATGTGTCATCTAACATCTCGGAAAAATCGAAGGAGAATTGGGAGGAAAATTTAAAAGGTACGCAAAACGCGTCCTTGCAAGGGGTTGGGGGCTGTACAAAACTAAATCATTCTTCCAAGCCTGTTGGCCCCAGAGTCTCAAATCGGGTTACGTGCTGCCCTGAAGGAGCTCTAGAAAATTTTGAAGGGGAAGCCGAAATTGGACGTAACCTCTTAGGTACCACATACGCGAGGGGGGCTGAGATTGATCAATTGATCACGGAACGGGGCGAGGAGGAGTTGGCTGGTGTTTGCCGTTAGGATGGCAAGACGCCGTCATCTGTTGTTCGATGACAAAGCAGGTGAAGGCCGTCGGAAGAAGCGCCGTGAAATCTAAGTTCCAATTTGAGAGGTCCCTGTCCTTTCAATTTGCGACTTATTGATGACCTCGTATGTTTAATAAACTATTAATATTATCTGAACTTATGGCATATCAAAATTTATAACTAACCTTGAGTTATATGGGGAAGGGCATTTTCTTTGGCCCATTTTTATAGGGCTCATCCCGACATTTGTCTTAAGCCTGAGGAAAACCACGGAATACCTTGGAATGAAATGTCTAATATAAGATCTAGCCAATTTGGCTAATGTTAGGAGGTCATGAGCCTTGTTGATTTGTCTCAATTTCGAGACCAGCCATTTGGCTATTATAATGGCTTAATTGCAAGAGGGGGAGAGATGTGATTGTTAATTAGGGAGATTCATGGGGATAAGTGCAGGTCCGTGGCCCATTTTTTTAATGGCTCATCCCGACATTTGTCTTAGCGCCATAGGAAAACCACGGAAAAACCTTAGGCAGGATGAGTCTAACATCTGAGGGGTAACTTTCTTAAAAGCTGAGAAAATCTTTGCTCTGAGATTATGAATATTCCTGGGTCGCTGTGCATATACATCATTCTTCACGAAACACCAGAGAAATAAATCGGGTGGTGTCAGGTCTGGGGAATTTGGAGGCCACATAATTGACCCTTCTCGACCACACCAGTTGTTACCAAATGTGTCATCCAGATAATCACGGACGTCTGTTGTCCAGTGAGGTGGTGCACCATCCTGTTGGAAGGCGATACCCATGTTGTTTTCCTGTTGCAGTTGTAGTTCGAAAAAGTTTTTCAGCATGTCCAGGTGCACTTCTGATCGAAGTGTTTCCTCTGCAAAGATAAACGGCCCATACAAATTACAGCGACTTACCGCTCATCAAAAATTAACTTTAGGACTAGACCTTCCAGTTCATATGAGACACACGGATTTTATTTTGTTTTTTATGTGGTAACAATGATGATACAAAACTCCCGTGCTTCAGTATCTCATTGGAACTGAAATGAATAATTCTACAGCATCCCCCATTATAAATGTTATAGTTATTTTATGTTATGTCTCCCAAACAGATCAGACTGTATTATATTGAGTATTATATTCCATGCGTTTACGTAATTATAAATGTATACAGTATATTGCATAATTCATACGTCAGGATATTTAATGATCTATTTAGACTTCATATCTACCTAAAGTAAACAGTATAAGTACTGAAATAATTATATCAAGTGGTATAAAATATTTTAACGACATAAAATACTTTTATTCATACAGGGTGTAGGAGAATTATATGGAAAAATGTTTACTGTCTTTGATGGAACCAAAATAAGCATATTTTGTTTAGTAACTATAGCTAAAAAGTGCTTCTTTACAGTTACATTCAGTTAAGTCAAACATTTGTCCTTTCCCAGAGGTCACTGAATCTGTTACGTTTAAGGTAATTTATGATTCACCACTAAAGGACGAATTTGATTCTGTTTTTGTATTGAAGAATTACTAGCTAACAGTCATCAGCATGCTGTGATGTTTACAACTTGGTCCTGAAGTCGTTGACCATTCTAGTACATTATGAAACAAAATATTATTAGAACTGTTTCTATGATTACAGATTATAACTAAATTGTATCTTACAATAAAAACACTTTAGCATGCTTCAGTATTGCAAGCAAGCATTTTCTACTCATGATTACTTACAAGAATGTTTTTGATCCCACCTACCGGCACCAATATTATAGCCAGATCGTTTTCATACACCCTGTGTAAGATGTTGCGATGACCCGTTACTGAAAGATTCAAACATCGTAATGTGATTTCAAAATTCAAAATTTGTTCTTAGGATATTTCTATGATAGGTAGTGTTGTGATAAAAATAGATTCTTCAACCATAGACCACATGGAAAATCTTGAACATTATTTTATTCTCAGGCAGACTTTATAATGGCATTCGCGAACAAGTAAAGTGATGTACTTTGAAGTTCATATGGCAAGTGGTGGGGTTCATAAATATTACCCAATTTTCGTATCTTAATGTAAGTAATAAGATATACCACTTCAAAAATGACATACAACACTTTCTCTATGCTCATACTGAGAAAATAAAGTTTATTACATATAAAATGTATACAGAATAGGGTACGAAGAAAGAATGAACATACGAAGAAAAATATCATATTTGCCAAAAAATTAAATTGATAATTACTATGCTGCTACATGGAGATTAAATTGACGTTTTCCAAATATTAGGTGACCACAAAATTACAACAAGCATGTTACTAGAATTTACCTACGAAACTGATAAGTTTGAAAATAGTGTCAGTACAAAAAAATTAATGTCAACTTTCATTTTATAATTTATATGTTAATATTCTTTTCTTTAACATGATATTGCGAATTAAATGGAAATTTTGAATAATTGTCAATAGTTAAAAAATTGAAAAAGACTCCACTGAAAATCAGTGAGTCTTCCCTTAAAAATACTTTTTATTGAAAATTTATCGTTTTTAAATCTTATGACTTGTAGTATTGCGATATTTACATAAACATTGGTACAATTTTTTCAGAAGTTGCATAATTCTAAAATGAGCCAAAACTAATTTTATCGAATATTTATTTCCTCAATTTTTATAAAACATTTCGACAAACTTGTTAAGATATATAGATAACACTAACGTATTTTACAGATATTTCGCTATGGAGATTTTAACATTTAAAGGCACAAAGATTACCTATCAACAACAAGAGAATTTCTTGTGTCTCTTTCAATATCTCCTAGCTGGAATATTAGAAACCAAACAGCAGAAGTATGCCATACAAGAAAATAATTTATTCAGCCGAGATTCAATTCTGTATACCCCATACAGTGCCTCTGCATAACAATAGTTACCTCATACTGTTCCATTTTTATTTAAAAGAAAATGCTTATTATACTATATGCCTACCACAGGTTGGGAACCGCTGAAGTGCTTTATTGAGAGTATAAAATAAAGATGGTTGACCTATGTACCTATCACACAATATGAATATTATACCTGTACTTCATTTCTTTTAATTTCAATTCAAATGAATTCACCACGAAATGAAGAGACATATCTGACCCCCTAAAACTTCACACTCCTTTGTACTTATCCCTAAGTCTGTCACGTGAATATCCCTAAATCCTTTCCCAGCCCTCATTATTATTTCTTCAAAGTCAAACTGGACGAATTATATTTCCTTCTTATGTTTAAAAACATGAAATAGATTCATATATAGTGGCAGAATATATTTGAAAACAAGTTTCCCATTTTCAAACCCACCGTGTCACGGAGTTGCAATAAAATACTCACAAATAAATATAAAAACTGTGTTTTATTATTAACAAGCCTTCATATTCCTACATCCACTATATTTTGTGTTTAACATCGGTACAGAAACCCTGATTCCCATATCCAAAGTGTTCTATTTATCACGCAAAAACTAATATGAGATTAAACACAAAAGGTGCATACCACTATCATTCCATTATTTTCACAGTGATAAAGAAGGGTGTCCATCTGTGTTCTGAGTGTTTGAAGAAGGAAGTCTTGTGACGTAGTTCACTAACGCCCGAGAGACGGTGATACTGCAAGTTGGAGTTCATTTAATTCTCGCCCCATTAGTATTTGGGAATGGTGTGTAATTCTGGTGACCGTTACAAGCTATTGGAACTATCAGTGCTGCATATTCAGGGCTTAAGGGGAGACCGAAATAGTAATTTTCCAAGCTATAGGCTACATGCAAGAAATCTACTTTTTTGCACAGGCAGTCTATTTGACACTAAAAATAACTGTGACAACTTTGAACTCAATATCCCAAACAGTTTTTGAGATATAATTTTTCAATTTTCCAAAAAAAAAAATGTAACAAAAATGAATTGTAATATCTTCTCACGCAAAAATTAATATTATGCTCTAAGTTTTGTGTTTTTTCATTCTTTAGTACTTCATGAATAAAATGTCCTATGGAATTTTGAATATCGTTTTTAGTACTCGAGAAATAAAAATTAAAGACAACAAAATGTGAAGATTAAAAAAACTGGTCAACCTTTTACTTCTTATTTTTTTATTGAAGTTCAGCCCTGACAAAAAATTCTATCACATTTTGAGAAACAAATTTTAGAGAATATTGTTTAAAAATTTCAGAGTTCTAGCTCTCACATTATGAGAGAAGATACACTTTGGATATGACAAAATTATCAAAATATTGTGACCGAGAAAAAACAAATTTAAAATTTTGCATGGTATATCTATAAGAAAAAACACATATTCAATCTACCTGTATTTTTAGAAGTGCCCAGCTTTATATGATAGCCCATGTCCCTTTTCGGGAGCATTTTCAGCCCTTATCTTCGTCACATATGATACAACTGTACTTATTTCACTATATTTAGACCTACGTAAATATTTCGGTGTAAATAAATTACTCAACAGACGGTTGTAAACACATGACACAAACAAAATTCAATTTGTAAACAAAACACCACATGGGTTCTCACGTGTAATGTATGCCTTCAATGAAAACTCTGGAAACAACTCCAAAGCAAAATAAAATCACACAATCTGAATTTTTTTACCAAATTTCTAAGAAATTTCACTTATAAGCTACCCTAGTTTCTCAATCATTTCATCATATATGCTGGGGATGTATGTGTAAATATTACGCCTAAATGATTTAAAAGATGAGTATGAAATGTGGAACACTACTTGTGGCTTTCTCATTTTTAATTTTACGAAAAACTCTATAAATTAAAGCTATAGAAGGATAGAAAATGAAGGAATATTTTGAATATGTTTTCAATGATTATGTTTTCCATTAATAAAGGGTGTACTAAAGTGTATTTTAAGAGGCACCATATACTTATTTTTCCATTTTTGGACTCTTTAGCTTTCAAAACTAAAAAAACCGTACATTTACCATTTTTAAACAATTATTTTGGAAAAAATTATCTTAAATTTATGATCCCAATGTACAGTGCAAATGTTTTATCTCCACTCGCGTGGCAATGCACAACGCAGCTGTACACATGCGAGTGAAGAAAGATAAAATATATGCACTATGTATGTACACATAATAAAGAGAAAAGATTCAGTATATCAGTTCACTACTATGGAAAATAAAGTAGCCATGAATTAAATAGAGGTAATGAAAAACGAGTGATAACAATGCTTATGGTATTTATCTCTGGAGAACTGACAGGAATTCAAGACGACATTTTATTCCAACAAGATGGTGCTCTTGCACATTATGGGTAGAGGTATTGAATTATTTTAACCAATAATTTGCAGAACGATGGAAAGGTAGAAACGAAAATAATGGATGGCCCCCAAGTTCACCTGATCTCAACAACCCGTTTTTTTTTCCTGAGGGCTAAATGGACAGTCTATCATTACCGACCACGAGACTTGGAAAAGTTGAAACTAAGAACTGAAGACTGGACATAAAAAGGCTGTAAGTGCCAATATCTTTGAAAATTAATTTTTCCAAAATAGAGTCTATGTCCGTGGCTCATGCCGATAAGAAAAGAAGATAAGTCCCATTCTAATTTTATTTAGAACCTAGTTTCTTTTCCCATAGATGTGCAAAATGTATGAAATTACTTTACTAGTTGCACAAGAAAACCCTACTTTCTAGGGTTTTCTCTTTGAAACTTACAGTCTTTTATGTCCAATCTTCAATTTATTAGGGATGAGATGCAGTAGATCAGCCAAAGAGTTCAGATAAACGAACTTCACCATGGATACGATATTAAATGCGTAGGCCTACTATCAGTGTGAGAATTTTAGTGCTGTTTGTTTTATGCATACCGTACTATTACGATATTTCCATAATATTGAAAACGAGCTTCCACCGTATATAGTCCATACTACAGAACGTCCATATGATAAAACGTCCATATTGTCAAAATGTCCATACGGTGAAAATGTTCATGTATAAATGTCCATACGACACAAAGGCCGTATGATAAAACGTCCGTTAGGTCAAAGTGTTCATAGTGTCAAACGCCATAATGTCCAAGTTCAAAGGAAAATTCTGCTTGAATAGAACAAAAATTTTATTCCATAACTCGTACAAATAAGTTATTAATCATCGGGAATCGGAGTCCCACTTTTAAGATGGTAACTAACACTTTTAAGATTTAAGAGAATTTCTCCTTTTTCTTTGTACCTGTTGTAGTTTCTCACAATCTGGAGAATTTGTCTTTGATTCGTCAAATACGTTTCATTCCCGGCTCTTTAACTTGTGTATGCCTCACTCTTACTTGCAATATTTGTGTCCAAATTCTATTTTCTTCGCGCTTTAGGCACTGTATAAATCGCCAAGTGGATGGATGTACAGTCATCACGCGTTGAAGAAGATTGTGCCAGTCTTCTATGGCGCTGTTTGTGTGCTGCATGCCTTTGAGGCTTGGGAGGTTCATGTTCCTGTATCGCCAATATATTTTTGTCCTATCTCTATTAAAGTCATGATGTTGGTACAGGTATCCACGGAGAGAAAGAAGTGGCTTACCCTTCTGTGATGGCACTAACTGACGATTTCGTTCCGTCTTTAAAAAACTCAGTTCTGATTAGCTCTGCGTTTGAAAAATTTTACATAGGTTACTATAACTACCGTGAACAATGGATATAGTGTACATTATAGAGCTATGAACATTATGAGTCGATTTCTAAAACGAGGTCTAGACCACAACCATGGCTTTAAACCGTGTTTGAACTTATAAAACGAGGTCTTTTTCATTTTCCTGACCCATGACTCAAAACCATGGTCTGAAGCGGAGACCACGGCTGGGGTAGGTTTAAAACCACGGCTTCATGTGTACAAGAAGGAGGCAGACGATCAGCTGCGTGATTATCGAAGGAAAATTTGTGTCTACGAGTATTAAATCACCGGATTAGAGTAATGACAGATAACTTTATAACGATGATAATTTCAGGCGAATATTTCGATTTTCGAAGGAATCAACGCAAAATTCAGCAAGAATGCTAAATAATAATCTGTAATGAAATGCAAGAGGCGGCAGGATGACAATTTTTTTACACCTTCTTGTTGCTTTGAGAGAAATAAGATAACGTATAATTAATATAAAAATATTAATTATACGTTTATGCCTATAAGACATTACAACAAATCTTAGTCTTTACAGTAGTTTTGAACATTTTATTTAATACTAGAAAATGATATGGGCCTACAAGAATATAAAGTTTTCTTATTTTAAGTTTTATGCTACTAGGGCTTTCCACGTAATATTATATGTGAAAATAAAACCAAATCATATTTTAGTTTCAATTTAAATAATTTAATCCAGTTAATATTATTTAGGTTATTCATTCTTTAGAAACGGGTTTTCAGGTAGTTAATATTGGTAGTAGTTATGAACAAATTTTAAACTACAACATAAACGCTCGATTTGTGCTAATTTTCTGGGAAATATCATTCTGGTATCTAAAAATCCGTTCCCTATTAAATACTAAGTAATGGTAGTATTTTAAACGCACATCTATACTAATAATAAATCTGTAGCCGAAATTGTTCTGGTAATTTTCGATTTTCCAAAAATAATTGGTCCTAACATATATAATTAATCACCCTGAAACCAAAATGGCTTTTTTGAAATTTTTGTTTGTATGTCTGTCTGTCTGTCTGTCTGTATGTTTGTTTGTTACCTTTTCACGCGATAATGGATGAACGGATTTCGATGAAAATTGGAATATAAATTAAGTTCGTTGTAACTTAGATTTTAGGCTAGATGGCATTCAAAATACATTATTTAAAAGGGGGGTTATAAGGGGGCCTGAATTAAATAAATAGAAATACCTCGCTTATTATTGATTTTTGTGAAAAATGTTACATAACAAAAGTTTCTTTAAAAATAATTTCCGATACGTTTTATTCCTTGAAAAATTTTGATACGACTGATATTTAATGAGATAAATGAGTTTTGAAATTAAAATAAGTGCCATCTAAGGCCGTGTAATGAATTAAAAAACAAATGACTTCGTCTATAAGGGGCCTTGGACAGCAACAATCGAAAGCTATGAAAGATAGCCTACAGAGAATGTTTCTGTGTTTGTATGAAGTAATATCGGAAGCTAAATTAACCGATTTGTATAATTAATTATTAATTCACCATTGGAAAGTGTAGTTTCTCTAGATGGACATAATGCTATAATGTTATCACTTCTGAGGAAACTTGATAGGCTATTCTGTCCATTCGTTTCCTGTATTTCCTAAAATAATTTTTATGACCAAATGAGTGGTCTGTGGATCAAAATGATCGCATTTTAATTATGCAAATACAATTTAAATTAAGTAACATAATAAACGATTTATCCTTATATCAAACACGATTGTTCCCTGGATCAAATGTCCTATTTTAATTATGTAATTACTTTATATTTATTTCTAACGGGTGCAGCGGAGCGCACGGGTACGGCTAGTAGTAAATATAACAATACCTTAGCTGAGAAGAAAAGAATGTGACTTACTGCAATTCAGTGATAATATTAATTCCGATGTTTATTTCTTTCTAATATCGACTGTTTACAGAAATAAAAATCGATTCTTAGCTGCGTTGCTATATATAAAACAGACGAACCTCTGTTTCTTCTCAAGCCGCGTCTCGACTTCGTTTTAGAAATCGCATAAGTATTCAGACCTCGATCGTGGTTTAAAAGCCGGGTTTTGGAACCACGATTTCGCCCGTGTTTTAGAAATCGACCCTATGTCTCTGGACATCAGAGTGAAGTGGACATTATATTACTATGGACATTTTGACAATACATCAGTTATTCATAGATTTCAAAAAGGCATATGACTCGGTTAAGAGGGAAGTATTATATGATATTCTTATTGAATTTGGTATTCCCAAGAAACTAGTTCGATTAATTAAAATGTGTCTCAGTGAAACATACAGCAGAGTCCGTATAGGTCAGTTTCTATCTGATGCTTTTCCAATTCACTGCGGGCTAAAGCAGGGAGATGCACTATCACCTTTACTTTTTAACTTCGCTCTAGAATATGCCATTAGGAAAGTTCAGGATTACAGGCAGGGTTTGGAATTGAATGGGTTACATCAGCTTCTTGTCTATGCAGATGACGCGAATATGTTAGGAGAAAATACACAAACGATTAGGAAAAACACGGAAATTTTACTTGAAGCAAGTAAAGCGATCGGTTTGGAAGTAAATCCCGAAAAGACAAAGTATATGATTATGTCTCGTGACCAGAATATTGTACGAAATGGAAATATAAAAATTGGAGATTTATCCTTTGAAGAGGTGGAAAAATTCAAATACCTAGGAGCAACAGTAACAAATATAAATGATACTCGGGAGGAAATTAAACGCAGAATAAATATGGGAAATGCGTGTTATTATTCGGTTGAGAAGCTCTTATCATCCAGTCTGCTGTCCAAAAATCTGAAAGTTAGAATTTATAATACAGTTATATTACCTGTTGTTCTGTATGGTTGTGAAACTTGGACTCTCACTCTGAGAGAGGAACATAGGTTAAGGGTGTTTGAGAATAAGGTGCTTAGGAAAATATTTGGGGCTAAGCGGGATGAAGTTACAGGAGAATGGAGAAAGTTACACAACGCAGAACTGCACGCATTGTATTCTTCACCTGACATAATTAGGAACATTAAATCCAGACGTTTGAGATGGGCAGGGCATGTAGCACGTATGGGCGAATCCAGAAATTCATACAGAGTGTTAGTTGGGAAACCGGAGGGAAAAAGACCTTTAGGGAGGCCGAGACGTAGATGGGAAGATAATATTAAAATAGATTTGAGGGAGGTGGGATATGATGGTAGAGACTGGATTAATCTTGCTCAGGATAGGGACCGATGGCGGGCTTATGTGAGGGCGGCAATGAACCTTCGGGTTCCTTAAAAGCCATTTGTAAGTAAGTAAGTAATATGGATATTTTGACTCTTCACGATTTAACATGGACATTTTTCACGTGGACATTATTCTATGGACATCTTGACCTATGGACATTATAATCCTGGACTTTATGTCTTGTAATCGAAAACGAGTATCAAACTGTGGAAATTTAGGACATTAAAAATCATTTTCAACACATCTTAACACTGCACGACAAGGTGTCTACATAGTCCTCAAATATTACTACAAATGGGCGTACTGCAAATACAACAAAAATCTGTGTTCTTATGTAAGTTCCGATAAGGGATTTCCCAGCTCTCGGCAGTGTTTGATGGGTCTCGCGGCATTCTTTGAGGCAGCAACACGGCGCCTGTCTCATTCTTATCAGCTCCTCACACCTCTTTATGCTATCAATAGCTTTTCACATTAACAGAATTCGCAGCACAGAGTTTGCTTGTTTCCAGCTACCGGTCCACGCTTTGATCTGGCACTTCATTGGCTGAGGGCTTGTCTACACTGCATTCAGGAGGCCGTGGCGCCATCTCCATTTCTGCCAAGTCCTCCAGAAGCAGAGATAATGATTTCCGTTTATAAAACCACACCTCTAGCAGGTGTCTCTATTCATTTCTAATATATATCAACTCTCGTGTTCATATTTCCTATAATAATTAACTGTGTTTATATACTTACTTACAAATGGCTTTTAAGGAACCCGAAGGTTCATTGCCGCCCTCACATAAGCCCGCCATCGGTCCCTATCCTGAGCAAGATTAATCCAGTCTCTACCATCATATCCCACCTCCCTCAAATCTATTTTAATATTATCTTCCCATCTACGTCTCGGCCTCCCTAAAGGTCTTTTTCTCTCCGGTCTCCCAACTAACACTCTATATGCATTTCTGGATTCGCCCATACGTGCTACATGCCCTGCCCATCTTAAACGTCTGGATTTTAAATTCCTAATTATGTTAGGTGAAGAATACAATGCGTGCAGTTCTCTGTTGTGTAACTTTCTCCATTCTCCTGTAGCTTCATCCCGCTTAGCCCCAAATATTTTCCTAAGCACCTTATTCTCAAACACCCTTAACCTATGTTCCTCTCTCAGAGTGAGAGTCCAAGTTTCACAACCATACAGAACAACAGGTAATATAACTGTTTTATAAATTCTAACTTTCACATTTTTGGACAGCAGACTGGATGATAAGAGCTTCTCAACCGAATAATAACACGCATTTCCCATATTTATTCTGCGTTTAATTTCCTTCCGAGTGTAATGTATATTTGTTACTGTTGCTCCAAGATATTTGAATTTTTCCACCTCTTCGAAGGATAAATCTCCAATTTTTATATTTCCATTTCGTACAATATTCTGGTCACGAGACATAATCATATACTTTGTCTTTTCAGGATTTACTTCCAAACCGTTCGCTTTACTTACTTCAAGTAAAATTTCCGTGTTTTCCCTAATCGTTTGTGTATTTTCTCCTAACATATTCACGTCATCCGCATAGACAAGAAGCTGATGTAACCCGTTCAATTCCAAACCCTGCCTGTTATCCTGAACTTTCCTAATAATTGTGTTTATATAGATCAAATAATTTGTTCTTTTCAGTCTTATGGACCAGAGATTGGATTACAAAAAGAGTCAATATGACTCATATCCCCACTGTATGTTGCAGGTTAAAATAATTTAGTGATAGTAATTTCTATACAGGGTGTTAAACAGTATCCAATATTTTAGAAGGTGATAGTATGCATCAAAACAAGAAAATAATGTCTAATAAACAAGGGTTCTACGACACATACTTTATGAGATCTGAACACTTGTTCATAGGAGATGCTCAATGTTCAATTGCCATAGGAGATGCTAAATGTGAATTTTTAAACAATTTAAAATACACATATCTTAAAAATGTATTCTGAATAATTTCAACTACATGTTGTTGATCTTTATGGATTGGGTCCCATATGGTTGAGGCATATTCTGATTTACTTCTAACTCAACTGTTGTATAGTAGAGTCAGAACTGCAGGATTATTAAACAGTTTTGAATTTCTCATAACAAATCAATATATTTTAAATATTTAGATATTTTAGATTTAGATTTTAGATTTATTTTAGATTTGTACAGGCTGATTCACGAGGATGTACCGTTCCTGACGAACCTTATTTCCGAAAACATTGTTAGCAAAAAATTTTATATAAATATTTGTCCTAAATATTTGCCTGTAAAATTTATGTAGACTCTACTGGACTGTACCCGAGCACGAGCATATGCTCATTTCGGATATCTATTCATATGTAGGCCTACCACTTTAAAATGTAAATTATGAATAAATTTGAATTTGAAATTAGAAATCCAAGTGCTTTATAAGCAGAATTAACATTTGACGTAATATGTGAATTAAAAGTTAAAGTTTTGTCAAGTATTATGCCTAAGTACCAGGTCTCATCATAAAAATTTGAACATTATACCTTACCACAAAACATTTTTATATTCTTCATCTTACTCGTATACAATTTTAGTTGTTAGAAATTGGAACTCGCTTCCGAGTGATATAAGGGATTGTTGGACAATAACTTCATTTAGGTCAAAAATATGTAAATTCTTGCTTAACAGATTAATTACTAATTAATATTTGTTACTTATAATGAAACTAACATCTGTCCATTCTTATTGTTACCATTAATATCTTTAAATAAAATACAAAACCTCTAATGGCAAAATCTTATTATATTAATATTATTCTCATTACATCAATATATTTTAGATTTATACAGAGTGATTCAAGAGGATTTATCGTCCCTTACTAAGCTTATTTCCGAAGACATTCTGAGCAAAAAAGTCATATAAACCTTTGTCCTAATCTCAATATTTTCAAAGTTACATTAATTTGAAGTTGTTAGTAAAATACCTTTTTTCTTTAGTTACAAGGGCAGAAAAAATATTACAAATAGAGAATGAACTATTCATAAGTGTCATTTCTTTAATTGGCTAGTGTTCTGAAGCTTGAAATGTGTTGTTAATTGTTCTGCACAGATTTTATTTTTCAATTTTTAAGTAAAAATGACATCATTCTTACGCACTTATCACAAAAATTGTTACAAATCATACGACTTTAGGAACTTGATTCTTTACAGTTTAATTATGCATCCTAATGTACAGTCTTAAAGAATTTACAAGAGTGGCGTGATTTGTAACAATTGTTGAGATAGATGCGTAAGAAAATGTAATTTTGTAGTTTAAAAAAATCTGTACGAAGCAACTATGGAATTCACAACACATTTTTACCTTCAGAATAATAGGCAGGCCTAATTAAAGAAATGATACTCCTGAATAGTTCATTCTTTATCTGTAATATTCTTTTACCCTTAAAACTCAAGAACAACAATATTTTACAAACAACTTCAAATTTGTGTAACTCTGAAAATATTGAGACTAGGACAAATGTTTATATGTCGTTTTTTGCTCACAATATCTTCGGAAATAACCTCTTTAAGGGACGAAAATCCTCGTGAATCACCCGGTATGTTGCTTCCTATAACATAGTTCTAGTAAACTACTATTAAATTAATTCTCATCATTTAACCAATTAACTATCTCAACTTAATTATAATTAGTTACATATTGCATAAAGACTGAATTGAATTACATTAGCTCATAAATTAAGATATTACTTTTTCTTATAAGTTTATTTAAATTTAAATAAACATGTACTAGTCGTTAAAACTTAACTGAAGAATATTGCTGGAGAATCTTTTAAGTGTATTGTAAATATTTATAATTTATATATATATATATATATATATATATATACATATATATATATGTCACTATTGTATTGATTAAGGCTGGTTCAGTGGAAGAAAGACCTTATGGCCTTAACTCTGCCAGCGAAAATGAAACATTCTATTCTAAATCCATAATTGTTGATATTGATTCTAAACGTACGCCGTTTGTAAAATAGTCATTATTTTCTTCAATTCTTTTCCGTGAAAAACTCGTGTATTTATTTTATTTTATTTTATTTTTATTTAAATCCATCACTAACAGAAGCAAGCTTCCATAGGTGGTTTACATTGATACATATACAAAATACATAAGAAAAAACAAAACAAACAACACAAACGAAAGAAAGAAAATACATAGGCCTACCGTTAATAGATGCTAGATATAATATTGCTGTTTAGATTTATGTATCTTCTCACCATTCGTGAGCTGCCACAAGGGACAAAGAGCACTTAACCATAGAAATTTTTACAAGTTCATTAAAAACCATTGATTTTAACAATGAAATTCTTACAAGTACAGAGCTGCAAATAATTTTTTTGAGATTAGTGCAAATATACCTATTTTTAAAAGGTAAGTGTTACAAAAAAGTAAAGAATGCTAAACTTATTTTTTCGAAAACTTCAGAGAGCAAAAATGCAGCTTTACAATAGGGATAATAATGTAGGTATATCAAATTCATTAATAAAAAATTATTTAAAAACTAGAGTAAAAAAACATATAATACACTCATTTTTAAATATTGTACAATTCTTTTAATATTGTTTTTTTAACTGTTAAACTGAAATCTAATTGAGAATCACAGTTTAAAAACAGAGAGTTGTAAGTATTACACATAACAAACAATGGAGAGTTCTTGAAGAAAAGAGTTCTAGGAATTAGAATAACAAAAGGTTGCCTATGACGTAATTATGTTCTTTTTACATTGAACTGAAGGACTTTAAGAAAATCACAGTTATTCAATATACCGATAACAGTCTTATAGAGTAGAATTTGACTATTTATTAATCGTCTGGACAATTCTTTTTACACCAAGATGCAATATTATTAATGTATGACCAGTAGGCTACTTTCATTACAACCACATGTTCACCATATATCAGAGAACAATTCTGGTCGGTTGGTCTTTAGCAGCTTTGTAGACTCCAGGTAAGATAGCCCCCGAAAACCCATTGAATTTGCTCGCGGAACCAGACGCAGTCTTGACAGCCAGAGCGGGCCCGGTGAGCGGGTCTCCACGCCGTACACGTATTACCCACGATCTATTAGTCTCCGCATCAAATCCACAAAAGGCATTGGACCACCGGCACGGGACATCCCACTAACATAATGAATCACTGCTATACCACAACTCCAGTCTTTTGTCCACCGTTGCTTGGCAACCACCAGCGTCGCACAAATTATAAGTCCCATTCGTCGACGGTGGCGTAAGAAATGGCTGACAGATTTGAGGCCACGGTCGTGGCTTCGAAATCCGTAGCGTCACGCCGTTCCCACGTTATCATAAATCTCAACATGACTGCCTTTAGTTATGTTACGGTAAAGAGTTTCACAAAAATGATTCATAGTCTCTCGTATTATATGTTCCGAGCTTTGGAATAATATTCTGGGGGAAATTCTATAGATAGTAACAGTAGATTCCTACTACAAAAATGAGTAATTAGAATAATAGTAGGTGCCAAATCTAGGGAATCGTGAAAGAACAATATAAAAAACTACAAATAATGCCCATGGCTCGTCAGTATACTTACTTACTTACTTCTTATTGCCGCCCTCACATAAGCCCGCCATCGGTTCATATCCTGAACAAGATTAATCCAGTCTCTATCATCATATCCCACCTCCCTCAAATCCATTTTAATATTATTTTCCCATCTATGTCTTGACCTCACCAAAGGTCTTTGTCCCTCCGGCCTCCCAACTAACACTCTATATGCATTTCTGGATTCTCCCATACGTGCTACATGTCCTGCCCATCTCAAACGTCTGGATTTAATGTTCCTAATTATGTCAGGTGAAGAATACAATGCGTGAAGTTCTGTGTTATGTAACTTTCTCCATTCTCCTGTAACTTCGTCCCTCTTAGCACCAAATATTTTCCTAAGCACCTTATTCTCAAACACCCTTAACCTATGTTCCTCTCTCAAAGTGAGAGTCCAAGTTTCACAACCATAAAGAACAACCAGTAATATAACTGTTTTATAAATTCTAACTTTCAGATTTTTGGACAGCAGACTGGATGATAAAAGCTTTTAAACCGAATAATAACAGGCATTTCCCATATTTATTCTGTGTTTAATTTCCTCCCGAGTATCATTTATATTTGTTACTGATGCTCCAAGATATTTGAATTTTTCCACCTCTTCAAAGGATAAATTCCCAATTTTTATATTTCCATTACGTAGAATATTCTCGTCACGAGACATAATCATAGGCTATACTTTGTCTTTTCGGGATTTACTTTCAAACCTATTTCTTTACTTGCTTCAAGTAAAATTCCCGTATTTTTCCTAATCGTTTGTGGATTTTCTCCTAACATATTCATGTCATCCGCATAGACAAGCAGCTGATGTAACCCGTTCAATTCCAAACTCTCTCTCTCTGTTATCCTTAACTTTGCTATTGCCATACTCTAGAGCAAAGTTAAAAAGTAAAGGTGACAGTGCATCTCCTTGCTTTAGCCCACAGTGAATTGGAAACGCATCTGACAGAAACTGACCTATACGAACTCTGCTGTACATTTCACTGAGACACATTTTAATTAATCGAACTAGTTTCTTGGGAATACCAAATTCAAGAAGAATATCATCGTAGTGTCGTAATACATGGAGGTACACCCACTTTGTGACCTCTCTGTACATCAATGCTGCCAGTACCATCACTACAACTTACTACAAAAATTCTTGCAATAGGCGACACTCAAACTCACGATGAAAAATCAAAACTGCGTGCAAATCGTACCTTAGTACCAAAATGAGAAACAATGGTATATTTTACGTATTGTAAAAAAATCAGGTAAAGAGTAATGTGCAGGAAAGAGTTATAGTATAATTGATCTCGTTTGCAGAGAAGACTGCACTGGAATGATAATTATCTGGTCGTAACACTAACACTTTCAGCGTGTCGTCTCTTATTTGAATAGGCAATAACCCGATATCCAGCCTGTGTCTCCAATAAACCATACTTCATCATTAGTTGAAAGCAGTATCACCTTACGTTACGGCCAAAATAAAAGCTAACACAATGAACAATGGAGCGTAAAGTTTTATACGTCACTAAGAATGCAATGTTCCTGCCAATACAGGATTTTCACAACGAAGAAAGAATAAAGAAACCAATGTAACATTACATACAAGTCCACAGATTACCTGACTTTTCACGCCTGAGACTCGGGTTCGAATTCTGGCCACACTAAAGAGGATTTTATGACAGAAGAAGATCGTTTCCTAAGAATACTTCCCTTTCTTCTGTTGTTTCAATAACTTCATAATCCAGAGAGCTTACTCGGCGATGTGTCATGATTGAAGGAAGCAAACAGAATATCTGCAACCAGCGACAACAACTGCAATACCAGAATATATCTCAGTTATCATTCACCTAGCTAGCCAATTATTCAGTCAATTCATTATATAGTGATAAGTTACTAAATCAATCTGCTAGTGTGTCAGTTACCTGGTCAGCAAAAACATCAATCAATTGGTGAGTTAATTAACCAAACAGTTAGTAATTTGATCAGGTAATAAATCAGTTCATCCAGTCTGTAAACAAATTAATCAGTCGGAAAATTAGTCAGTCAGACAGTTAGTAAACCAATCAATCATATACTAAGTTAATAAGTCTTTTATTAAACAAATCAGTCAGTTGGTGAGTTTGTCAGCCAGCCAGTTAGTAAACAAACCTAGTAAGTCAGTAAGTCTATAGCAAAAATATTAATCAATGAATAAGTTAGTCATCGAGCCAGTTTGTAAATCAATCAATCATAAAGAAGTCATTAAGATTTTAGAAAATAAATAAGTCAGTTGGTAAGTTAGTCAGCCAGCCAATTACTAAACTAATCAATCACCTAGTATGTCAGTAAGCTTTTAGTAAAAACATTAATCAGTCGGTAAGTCAGTCATCCAGCCAGTTTGTAAATCAATCAATCATACAGTAAGTCATTAAGATTTTAGAAAATAAATCAGTCAGTTGGTAAGTTAGTCAGCCAGCCAGTTACTAAACTAATCAATCACCTAGTAAGTCAATAAGCTTTTAGTAAAAATATTAATCAATTACTAAGTTAGTCATTCAGCCAGATTGTAAATCAATCAGTCTTATAGTAAGTCATTAAGATTTTAGAAAATAAATCGGTTAGTTGGTAAGTTGGTCAGCCAGCCAATTACTAAACTGATCAATCATCTAGTAAGTCAGTAAGCTTTTAATTAAAATATTAATCAGTGAATAAGATAGTCATCCAGCCAGTTTGTAAATCAATGAATCAAAGAGTAAGTCATTAAGGTTTTAGAAAATAAATCATTCAGTTTGTAAGTTAGTCAGCCAGCCAGTTTGTAAATCAATCAATCAAATAGTAAGTCATTAAGATTTTAGAAAATAAATCAGTCAGTTGGTAAGTTAATCAGCCAGTCAGTTACTAAACTAATCAATCACCTAGTAAGTCAGTAAGCTTTTAATAAAAATATTATTCAATCGTTTAGTTAGATATCTAGCCAGTTTGTAAATCAATCAATCAAAAGTCAGTCACTAAGATTTTAGAAAATAAATCAGTCAGTTGGTAAGTTAGTCATCCAGCCAGTTTGTAAATCAATCAATCAAATAGTAAGTCACTAAGATTTTAGAAAATAAATCAGTCAGTTGGTAAGTTAGTCAGCCAGCCAGTTGCTAAACTAATCAATCACCTAGAAAGTCAGTAAACTTTTAGAAAAATATTAATCAGTTGGTAAGTTAGTCATCCAGCCAGTTTGTAAATCAATCAATCAATCAAATAGTAAATCATTAAGGTTTTAGAAAATAAATCATTCAGTTGGTAAGTTAGTTAGCCAGCCAATTACTAAACTAATCAATCACCTAGAAAGTCAGTAAGCTTTTAGTAAAAATATTATTCAGTCGGTAAGTCAGTCATCCAACCAGTTTGTAAATCAATCAATCAAACAGTAAGTCATTAAGATTTTAGAAAATAAAACATTCAGTTGGTAAGTTAGTCAGCTTGTCAGTTACTAAACTAATCAATCACCTAATAAGTCAGTAAGCTTTTAATAAAAATATTAATCAGTCAGTAACTTAGTCATCTAATCAGTTTGTAAATCAATCAATCAAAAATAGTAATTCATTAAGATTTTAGAAAATAAATCAGTCAGTTGGTAAGTCAGTCAGCCAGCCAATTACTAAACTGATCAATCCCCTATAACGTCAATAAGCATTTGGAAAAATATTAATCAGTTGGTAAGTTAGTCATCCAACCAGTTTGTAAGTCAATCAAACAAACAGTTAGTCATTAAGATTTTAGAAAATAAATCAGTCAGTTGGTAAGTCAGTCAGCCAGCCAATTACTAAACTGATCAACCCCCTATAATGTCAATAAGCTTTTAGAAAAATATTAATCAGTCGGTAAGTTAGTCATCCAGCCAGTTTGTAAATCAATCAATCAAACAGTAAGTCATTAAGATTTTAGAAAATAAATCAATCAGTTGGTAAGTTAGTCAGCCAGCCAATTACTAAACTGATCAATCACCTAGTTAGTCCGTAAATCTTTAGTAAAAATATTCTTCAGTCGGTAAGTTAGTCATTCACCCAGTTTGTAAATCAGTCAATCTTATAGTAAGTCATTAAGATTTTAGAAAATAAATCAGTTAGTTGGTAAATTAGTCAGCCAGCCAATTACTAAATTGATCAATCACGTAGTAAGTCAGTAAGCTTTTAGAAAAATATTAATCAGTTGGTAAGTTAGTCATCCAACCAGTTTGTAAATCAATGAATCAAACAGTAAGTCATTAAGAGTCTATAAAATAAATCAGTCAGTTGGTAAGTTAGTCAGCCAGCCAGTTACTACTAATCAATCACATAGTAAGTCAGTACGTCCTCAGCAAAAGTATTATTGAGTCGGTAAATTAGTCATGTAGTCAGTTTGTAAATCAATCAATCAAATAGTAAGTCATTAAGATTTTATAAAATAAATCAGTCAGTTGGTAAGTCAGTCAGCCAGCCAGTTTGAAAATCAATCGATCGTCTAGTAAGTCAGTAGGCCCTAACCCTTTTACAGGTAGACACAAGAACCTGATTCCCGAAACAAATATATCTTCTAAAACAAGGATGCTGAAAATGTGTAATTCCGTGAAAATACTGAAATTGATTTTTGCCGTAGTCTACTACAATATTTTCTCTTACTTTGTAAAGTGGAACAGTTGTGATATACCGCTTATCTCTGTAATAGAATGCAACCAACATCGTAAAATCTACAGGTAAGAGGTTCGTTAAGTTTGAATTACTATGTTTGAGAGGCAAACATTACTTCCTAAATAGCGTCACTAGTAAGCTCTTAAAATCTGCATTATTTCAGAAGATAACTTGTTTTTTTTTACCTCTTTCTACACGCAAAAGAAAGACATTTTGTATCTTGTTTTTATAGTTGGATTTTGTGCCTCATAGAACTGCATTAAGGACGATATTGCAGGAAAGAGGTTTTAATACATTTCCGTGGTTACCAAGCAGATTGATACCTTTGACATCTCGACTATAAAACAAAACAGAATCAAGTACTAATGGCCTAAGATAAAGTGTTAAGTTATTAAGAGAGCGAGTGTATCACAAACTGTACTTAAGATACATTAAATCTTTCGCCATGCTTTAAACATCAGGTCACTGCTGTACAACGGTTGCTGTGTTTCTAGAAGGACATGTTTACTTTTGTTAGCAAGTAGAACATTGGTTTTAATCTGTAATTTCCGTGTTGAAGTATTACTTACAGGCATATTTATACTTCTTTTACTTCTCTGTATACTGTAGCTACTATTTTTCTATATTTTCAGCTTATCTAAACCTCGTTTTCATATACAGGCCATATCAAAAGTCCGGTAACATTTTCAATATTTTATTACACAAAAACTACTAATGATAGCACTTTCAAACACACGTCAGTTAAAGTCAAACTCTCAAAGTTCGTTTTACAACTCACAGAGATTCAATGTGTGAACCACGAGTGACTCGGCAGATGTCCAAACGATAATCAAACTCTTCCCATACCCTTTTCAACATATCCTCTGTGACCGTGGCGGCAGCTTCTCGAAATCTGGTTTTTAGTTCTTCTAAATCACGTGGCAAAGGCGGTACAAACACACGGTCCTTTAGTTACCTCCATAGAAAAAAGTCATATGCAGTCATATCGGGTGACCTTGGTGGCCATGTCATGAAACATCTGTCCCTTACTCCAGCACGTCCTATCCAACGATAAGACATCTCCGTATTCAGGTAAGCACAAACTGGATTGTGGAAATGTGGCGGAGCCCCATCTTGCTGAAAGATGAAGCGCTACGAGTTTTCTTGCCAGCTACAACAACAGGCAGCAGACGACGATGATTTATTCAGCCGCTTAATTTTCAGTGACGAAGCGACATTCCATACGAGTGGGAAAATTAACAAGCACAACTGTCGTGTTTGGGGTACACAAAAACCTCACAGAACCATTGAACATGAGCGTGATTCACCAAAGGTGAATGTTTTCTGCGTGTTGTCACAACGAAAACTGTACGGACCTTTCTTCTTCATTGAGGCTACTGTAACTGGACATTGATATCTGGACATGTCGGAGCAATAGTTGGTGCCTCAACTTAGACAAGATCTCGATGACGATTTCATCTTTCAGCAAGATGGGGCTCCGCCACATTTCCACAATGCAGTTCGTGCTTACCTGAATACGGAGATGTCTGATCGTTGGATAGGACGTGCTGGAGTAAGGGACAGATATTTCATGACATGGCCACTAAGGTCACCCGATATGACTGCATATGACTTTTTTCTATGGAGGTAGCTAAAGGACCTTGTGTTTGTACCGCCTTTGCCACGTGATTTAGAAGAACTAAAAACCAGATTTCGAGAAGCTGCCGCACGGTCACAGAGGATATGTTGAAAAGGGTATGGGAAGAGTTTGATTATCGTTTGGACATCTGCCGAGTCACTCGTGGTCCAAACATTGAATCTCTGTAAGGTGTAAAACGAACTTTGAGAGTTTGACTTTAACTGACGTGTGTTTGAAAGTGCTATCATTAGTATTTTTTGTGTAATAAAATATTGAAAATGTTACCGGACTTTTGATATGCCCTGTATTATTTTCTTTCTCTTAAATGACCATCAAGTCACCAGCAGCAAAAAATAGTTTTATTTGCTCTTTCCTCGGTATTATATGGCGCAGTTTGTCTGTTTATTAGTGTGGAAGATGCTATTTAGTTGTGTTTTACAGTTAGAAGTCGTATACTACATGATAAACAAACAGCGTAACTGCAGGCAATTTATTACCATGATACAACAATAATTACAACCTTCGACAGCTGTAATAACCGAACATATATAACTTGCATTTAAGGCTATCCTCTCCTCATTATCATTTTTACGTTAAGTCGTTAATTGCGCTAATAATGTTAAAAACCGTTATTATGGCCTAAAACATCATGTGACGAGTTGTACGGCCCATGAAACTAGAAAGATAAATTGTAAATTTGAAATGCAAGACGACAAGTCGATAGTATAACATTATGACACAAACATGTACAGAAACAGGGAACAGTTAACGATTAAAACTCTATTTTTATGTCGGTTATCATTCCATATTTCAAACTTTGAATATTATCTCATTCCAACCTGTCCCAGATGTTTATATCTCATATAACAAACTTGAAAGCAAGTTTCTTTTTGAAGTGAAACCACAATTCTAGCTCAAAATTATCATATTGTTATAATAGCAGACGAAAGCAAATATAAATGTTTTCTAAATTTAGATACCAATGGCACTACATGAACTCCATTTCGCAGTTTAACATGCAGTATATTTCTGTATAGATGTGTAATAGACTAAAAATTTAGGAACGGCGATTCTATCTGAAAATACATTGAACAGCACAACACTTGCATGAGGCTGGTAACGAAATTAATTGGAAAAATATTCCCCATTTTTCACGACTTAACATATCCAAATTATTAGAAAAATATAATAATTAATATTCTGGAGTTATTAATCTCAAAATGAATAAATTTGCCTTACAAAATGAAGCCATAATGATAAAAACCGGTGTGCATAAAAGGAAATCACGTAAAAAGATTTCCCAAAATTTAGAAATCTTGAGTAACCGATTAATACCTACATACTCATAACTTGTACTAAACTGATGAATTGTTTATGCGTATAAATTGAGTTAACTTGTTTACTATAATATAATTTTGTTTAGATCAATGGATGAATTGTTCATGTTTGTAAATTGAATTAATGTGCGTGTTAACTATTGTATATTTTTGTACTTCAACTGATGAATTGTATATGCTACAAATTGAATTGCTCTCCTTGCTATGTATTGAATATTTTTTTACAGCTCAACTGATGAATTGTACAATTATGCTTGTAAACCGAATTAATCTACTTACTGTGTCTTGTATATTTTTGTATAGCTCAACTGATGAATTGTAGAACGTTTTAAGAAATTTAATGTTTCTATTATATTTTACTGGTTACAGTACAACTAAGTAAAACGTTTTAGTAAAACCTTTCTATTACATTTTACTTGTCACAATGGAACTGACTTTATTAAGTAAAACGCTATATTAAATCCGTCCCAATACATTTTACTGGTTACAGTGGAACTGGCTTTAATAAACGTTGTAAGAAATTTAATTTTTCTGTTATATTATATTGACTATAATAGAACTAGCTTCGTTAAGTAAAACGTTTTAGTACAAACTCTCCTAATACATTTTACTTGTTATGGTGGAACTGACTTTATTAAGCAAAACATTTTGGTAAAACTTTCCTATTAGATGTTACTGGTTATAGCGGAACTGACTTTATTAAGTGAAACGTTTTAGTAAAACATTTCTATTACATTTCATTGCTTACACTGGAACTGACTTCATTAACTAAACGTTTTAATGAATGTTTCCATTGTATTTTACTGGTTACAGTAGAACTAACTTTGTTAAGTAAAACATTGCACTTCAACATTCTGATTACATTTTACTGATTATGTTAGCTAAAAAAATATTAATTAGAGCGGTTTACTAAAAGACTTTGGTAATGTATTATTTATTGCTATTGATGCCGAAAATAAGTAATTTGAAGAAAGCTTTTTAGTGAACTTTTCTATTAAGTTTCAATAGTTGTGGTAGGGAAAACTCGGCTAATTCCGCAGTACGGGTAATTCCGCAGTAGTGCATATATGATTTTACTGCGGCTTTACAATAGCGTGAACGGAAGTTTTGAGAGGCTGTCAACAGGAGGCATGTCCTCTGCAGTGCTACAGAAAAAAATCAAGGATATTGGTCGACACCTCTGTCGGCAATACAGTGAAACATCGAAAGTTGGCTGTTTTTCGTGTTTTGCTACACAGCTGTGAAGAAAGTGAGCATTGTTACATATATAATTGTTTCCTTTATGTTACTTTCATAGTGTGTTTCATAATTATTTACGACTGCGGAATTAACCAAGCCCTATTGCGGATTTATCCGCACTGTTGCGGAATTACACGAGTTGTTCTTTTCCAATTGTAATGTATGTACAACTAAATACAGTATATTTGCATTTTAATAGGTCTCTTTATCTCATTTGGTAATTAAAGGTTTCGTCCATGTCTAGATATCTTGATAATATTTTTCAATAAACATTTTGATAAAAATATGATAGATTTACTTCTTAATATTGTGGAATTAGCCGAGTCTCCCCTATAACTAACTTTGAGTAAGTAAGCATCGTAGGTTAGACGATAGGAAAGCTGCATGGAGATATGAGGTTGCGTCCGGATGCAGATTCGAATCCCGCTCTGCTGATTGTCTTTTCTTTATGGTCAGTACGGCGAATGTGAGATAATGTCATGGTGCATTCTCGGACTCATATCTCCAAGTACCATCTCGTTTTTTCACCAGTTCCGGAGGAAAGTGCAAATGATCTTCAGGTTGCGGTGTGTCAAAAGGGGGAAAAATAATTAAGTAAAACGTTTTAGTGAAAATTTCCGATTATGGGCTACAACCTATGGTGGAAATAACCTTATTATACGAAATGCTGAAGTTATACCTTTCAAGCACGGGAGGAGATTCATTTTACACATAATTTAGGGCTGCTCGTTAGAGTGAAGTTAACGTAAATTGTGAAACGTTTCAGTGAAACCTTCCATTCCGAATGTAATTTTCAGGCCTCGTCTATGATATATAAGACCATTCGTTATAACAGAAAGGCCTGTATCATGGAACCCGTGAATCCGTCACGGACTACAGTCGTGGGTTTGAGTCGCTACTTAATTAGATCGCAGTTTTCATTGCGTTCCTTAATTTCCATGACGTCGAGATGACGTCGGACAGAGTGGACAAGAGAGAGATGCTCTTAATTGGGAGAGTGTCGGAGCGAGGATTACATTCAGTCGTCGATATAAAAAAAGAGAGCGTGCAAGGAAAGCCAATCAACTCGTGACACTTCTAAATGAATATGTAGCAAGTGGGGGTACATGCAGAGCACCTCCTTTTGCAATATGCAGGCAAAAACGGATATGCTAGTGCTGGATTTGAATTTCCCCTTCGGAGAGAGATTTGAATTATTAAAGACCAACATATCGTCCAGACAGAACCGGCTACTCTGTCATTAACTGAGCCCCGGTTCGTACTTCGACGGAGTGTCAACAGCGTCCCAACTTATTGCTTCTCCTGTCCTTCTACCTCGGGCGGGAAATGAAGAGGAAGGAGGAGATAGAATAGGAGGAAATACAGAGACGAAAATGAATAAGAGGAAGAAAAAAGAAAGGGGGACACAAGGGGAAAGAATTTAAGGTACATGGAAGTGATAATCACATAATTATATTTATGCTCGACCATGCCGAAATGTAGTAATTATACACCTGGTAGCAGTCCTTTAATGCATGTCAATAAAGTACACCCACTCATTAAAGTACAAGTCTTCAGCCAATGACAACTCAGCTTACAGGTGTTCAGCCAATGACAAGTCAGCTTTGTACCGTTATAAAACCGCAAGTATCGATTATTCTCGGATATGCAATCGAAAGAGAATTAGCGAAAAGTCACGGAGGCTGGAAATCCAATATTGTCGCAGAAGGTTATGTTCTGTTACTATAATAATTAGCGTTAATTGTAAATAATATTCAAATAAATTTAATTTGTCATCTCGTTTTTTAATATCGAATTAAATAATCAAGGTTATATCAAGTTTAACGAGATTACTTCAAGGTCAATAACATTATTGTTCCTCGGAAAAAATCGATACTTTCGCGTCTGCGCACATCTCACAATACACGACCTAGAACAAGGTCACTTCTGATCTTGTCAGATACAAATAAAATGTATACATCTGAATAATTTCAAGTTAGAAATATGGTCGAGCATAAAAAGTCGTATGAAATGTAGGCCTACTAATATGCTCGACCATGCCGAAATGTAGTAATTATACACCTGGTAACAGCCCTTTAATGGACCTCACTAAAGTACACCTATTCATTAAAGTTCAGGTGTTCCACGAATCAGAAAACACCATTGAAGCAATATGAAAGCGCAAGTATGGATTATTCTCAGATATGCAATCGAAAGACAATTAGCGAAACGTCACGGAGGCTGGAAATCCAATACTGTCGCAGAAAGTTATGTTCTGTTACTATAATAATTAGCGTTAATTTGTAAATAATATTCAAATAAATTTAATTTGTCATCTCGTTTTTCAATGTCTAAATCAATTTCAACGTTATATCAAGATTAATGTTTATTTTACTCTCTAGATTATATCAAGGTCAATGACATTTGTTCCTCGGAAAAAATCAATACTTTCGCGTCTGCGCACATCTCACAATTTACGAGATATTGCACAAGGTCAGTTCCGCTCCTCAGTCAGATAAGAATAACATGAATACTTATGAATAATTTCAAGTTAGAAATATGGTCGAGCATAAAAAGTCGTATGAAACTTGCCTATAATGGTAATTAAGACGCTTGTATGAAAATTATGAAACTCGCGCTCGTTTCGTAAACATACTCGCGTCTTAATTACTACCATTATAGGCTCGTTGCATAATGTACTATTCTAAAATCATTATATTTTATAATAATCACTTAAGTCTATTTCGTTTATATGACGTCATTCCATTTTCCGCCAATGAAGTGTAATGAAATTTTGAATTCAAACTAATCACAGTTTTACATCGCGATAATTTCTGTAACTCGATTTATCACTATCAATTTATCGCATGGTAATTATTTTGTTTAGTCAGTGTCGCCAAATGCTTCCACGTAAATCGATGAGCGTAAATCCACTGCACTAAATAAAGTGCGAAATCCTACTTCCACATCTTCATCTCCTAATTCCATGTCCATTGTATCTAAAGAAAATGACACTCCTTCATAACAATTGTTCATTTAATTAATGTATTAATCAGGTTATTTGTAATTATACTAAGGTGGGTGCTCCTGTTATGGCCATGCTGCTGGTATGGCCACCCCCCTATTGTAAGTTAGTTAACCAAAAAAATCCGCTAAATTGCAGCAGCATCCAATAAAAGGGCATCTTGGTATGTCACTTGATCGTTTTCCATCCAGTCAGGTTGAGCAATATGGCGTCAGTTGCCTGTTTTGCGGTTTTCATGTGACCTCTTCTTATTTTTCTCTGGTAAGTCTCCTTTGTTTTATGCATGTTTTTCAAATACTTCTTTCATGAAAACCATCGTACTCCATTCAGTTTTTAATGTTCTGTTGATTGGTGTTGTCCTTGATGGCGTATCTTTTACGAGTTGTTCATAATCAAACGATTTTCGTGAAAGCTTACCTACTACTGATATGGCATATCAAATGCACCATGGCCATTTCAAGTTCATTTCACTTTTATTTTTTCACCTGACAAATTTACATGCCTTATAACTGGGATTACGTAAAAGTTTTGTATTTTACGAAAAACAACTTAATTTTTTATGGAAATACCTGTTTTGACTACAATTTTGAATTATAAAAAAGATTATTAAGTGTCATATTTATTCATTTTACACCAAAATTATTTAATTTTAGCACAACTGCGCTATCAAACTGAAAAGAATCACGATTTGTAGAACATGGAACAAGGGTGGTCATATCATGTGCACATGTTCCTGATATAGCCACTAGGTAGACTTTTGGAATTTGGGATTTTTTGGACAATTAAACCTTTTTTATGGGAAAAGGAAATTGTTTTAAGAAAGTCCATTAGACTGGGAACGAGTAAGAAAAAGTCGTTTACATTTTTTTCAAAATGGCGGCTAGAAAAATTCTCAAATCTTAGCATGGCCATATCAGGTTCACCTACCTTATAAAATGTTTAAATTAAATTATGATTTCAGCAGATAATGAGATTTTGGATTTCCTTGAAGAAGATGGAAGGACCACTGACGTATCTCACGAACCGTGGCTGCTCTCTGATGTGGATTCGAAATCCGCTTGGGCTACTTCTGGTTTTAATGTTCATAATAATCGTTTGGTATTGCTTGTTTCACATGTAGAAAGGAAGACAAATGATCAAATTCCTCTATGGAATCGAAGCCAGATCTCTTACAATTCTGACTGGAGACATTACTACTAACGCCACAACTTAAGACCTTCTAACAATATATAAAATATTCTTCTGTACCGATAAATAAAACTCGTAAGTCCGAAATGTCGACGAATGCTTTATCTACATCTATGAATATATTTCAGCGATTCAAGAGAACACGTCTTTATTTAAGCCGATGGTTTTGTGCATCTGCAGGACTCGAAATCTATGACATGAGATACGCAATCGATCTCATATTCCAGACACAATTTCTACCTCCGACTATTCGGCCCATATTTATGCCCAATGAAAGACAGAATAGGCTCAATAACTCAGCCTGTTAACATGAGAGATCCGTTTCAATTGTCCGTCCGGCGGGCAACCGTTGCCCCGGCGACAGGCGATGGATGAATTTATTTTTCATAATTTCGCTCGTCTTTTCTTTGTACAGCGTTTTTGAGCTGACATAATGAGTTAAAAAAGGACGATCGAGTCCAGACGTCTTCATTTAATATACTGAGCCGCCACGGCCTTATACGGGGGCTCTGCCGTATTTATGTGACATTTGGTTGATGACGTACTGTGACAAGATCATCTGAGCCTGTCTCGGAATGTAGATTCCTCCTTCTGTCTCCATCACCAGAAACATTAATTGTAGCACATACGCAAGCTTTACGTCTGTCCGCCGGGCAGTTCTGTTGAAATCTGTCTCCGACCGGGCAGATTTGCATAGCACCTAGTCAGTTGTCATGGCCAGCCCCCAGTGCAGGGCAATTTTTTTTTTATTGTGAAATTTATTGCTAAAATAATTAAAAGTTAATTTTTGGTGCTGGAAAACTGTGACGTGTAGACATATATCACTCCAAAATACAAGTGACAAGAAGTGGATTAAAAAAGTTTGTCTAAAAGTGTTAACGGATGATACTTCAGCTCTGTGTTATTCTCTGCCGCTAAAAAATGCATTAAAATATATTGCAATACACACGACAAAGATAATTGCAGAACAATGATTTGAACTGCAGAAGCTGCACAAACACAAAACAAAGAGAAAGAAAAGAAAGAGAAAAGCAGAAAACTAACAAATTAAGTAACCAATAAGAAACATACGAACAAATAAATAAAGGGTAGTAGAGCGAAACAAACAAACAGTATGAAAACTAGAAGATAAACAAATATAAATTAAATTATGAATAAGAAATTGAGGTAGTAACAACGAAAAGAAACAAAAAATAAGGAAGAAAGATAAAGAAGAGTAGTTGAAAAGGAAGGCAGTGGAAAGTGGAGAAATATTAAACAAGTTATAGTTATAAATTACATTGGAAAGAGAAACTGATTTAAGAAAAGAAATGTAATCGAAGAAAGTACAAAAGAAGTGAGGAAGAGAAAAAGAAAAGAGCATAATAAGAAAAGGTACAAAAAGAAGGAAATATGGATGGATGGATGGATAGATGGACTGATTGATTAATGGATGGATGAAATAGAAAATTAGTTGAGTGGTTAGGTTGTTTAGTGTTTGGATGGATAGGTAGATGGATTTTTATTTTCTTTTATTGGGTTATTTTACGACGCTGTATCAACATCTAGGTTATTTAGCGTCTGAATGAAATGAAGGTGATAATGCCGGTGAAATGAGTCCGGGGTCCAGCACCTAAAGTTACCCAGCATTTGCTCGTATTGGGTTGAGGGAAAACTCCGGAAAAAACCTCAACCAGGCAACTTGCTCCGACCAGGATTCGAACCCGGGCCACCTGGTTTCGCAGCCGACGCGCTGACCGTTACTCCACAGGTGTGGACGATAGGTAGATGGATGGATAGAACATTGGTTGAGTGGTGAGGTAGTTTTGTGGATAGATGGATGGATGGATGGTTGGATGGATGGATGGATGGATGGATGGATGGATGGATGGATGGAATAGAAGATTCATTAGATGGTAAGGTAGTTTGATGTATGCATGGATAGGTAGATGGATGGGTAGAAGATTGGTTGGGCGGTTAGGTGGATGGATGGAATAGAAGATTCGTTGGGTGGTTAGGTAGTTTGATGGATGGATGGATAGAAGATTGGTTGGGTGGTGAGGTAGTTTGTTGGATGGATAGGTAAATGGATGGATAGAAGATTGATGGTAGTTTATGGATGGAGGGATGGAATAGAAGATTCGTTGGGCGGTTAGGTAAATGATGTATGGATGAATAAGTAGATGGATGGGTAAAAGATTGGTTGGGTGGTTAGGTGGATGGATGGATGGGTGGAAGGAATAGAAGATTCGTTGGGTGGTTGGGTAGTTTGATGGATGGATGGAAGGATAGAAGATTGGTTGGGTGGTTAAGTGGTTTGGTAGATGGATAGGCAGATGATTGATAGGTGATTAGGTAGTTTGGTGGGTGAATGTATGAATGGCTGGATAAAAAAATAGGTTGGGTGGTTAGGTAGTTTGGTGGTTGGATAGATAGAAGATTGATAGGTGATTAGGTAGTTTGGTGAGTGAATGTATGAATGGCTGGATATAAGATTGGTTGGGTGGTTAAGTAGTTTGGTGGATAGATGGGTAGGTAGATGATTGGTTAAGTGCTTGTGGTTGCACAGACAGACAGGCAGACAGAGAGATAAGTAGACAGACACAGATAGATAGATAGATAGATAGATAGATAGATAGATAGATAGATAGATAGATAGATAGATAGATAGATAGATAGATAGATAGATAGATAGATAGATAGATAGATAGATGGATGGATGGATGGATGGGTGGGTGGGCGGGCGGGCGGGCGGGCGGGCGGGCGGGCGGGCGGGCGGGCGGGCGGGCGGGCGGGCGGGCGGGCGGGCGGGCGGGCGGGCGGGCGGGCGGGCGGGCGGGCGGGCGGGCGGGCGGGCGGGCGGGCGGGCGGGCGGGCGGGCGGGCGGGCGGACGGGCGGACGGACGGACGGACGGACGGACGGACGGACAGACAGACAGACAGACAGACAGACAGACAGATAGATAGATAGATAGATAGATAGATAGATAGATAGATAGATAGATAGATAGATAGATAGATAGATAGATAGGAAGAGAACTAAAAGAGGAAGAAAGTGATAGAAAAGGTGGGAGAGGATTCAAATGCTGTGGGTAAACTCGAGAAATATAATGTCCACTGGAAATTCTGGAGGCTCCTGTCAGCGTAATGGCGTCATGAAGGTGGAGGCACCTTGGACTTCCAGTCCCTCGCTCGTAGGTATTGATGAAGTCATCCATCAAAACAAGCAATTAATTATCTTGTTCACTCCTCCAGCAGCCAAACGGCCGCTTCAGGAAGCCTGTGGGTTCTGCTTCACAGCCTCCGTGCTCTGCAGGAAATCATTTTTTCAACTTATAAATATCTCACGTGAAATAAAACCGACTAATGTATATTAATAGGATTCTGCAGTAGCTCAGTCAATTGATAATTTCTCCTGACTAAACCAGTACTCGATTCCCAGCAAATCCTGTGAAATTGGCGGAAATTAAAACTGCTGAAATGCAAATTTACTTTCAATATTGCAATTGAAATTGACTTCTGTGACAATGTCTGACATATTCACCGTTACTAAGTAACAACACGCGCCATCTTTCGACATAAAGTGTACAATTAGTACAGTAATTACAGCCAATAACTCCAACACATTCCAGTCTTCACCTTAGGAAATTCTCTTCAAAATATATGACTGGTTCTCAGTCAATAAATTAAGGTAGGTGTTCCTGATATGGCCATACTAAGGTTTGAGGAATTTTTCTGGCCGCCATTTTGAAAAAAAATGTAAACGACTTTTTTCTTACTCGTTCTCAGTCTAATGGACTTTCTTAAAACAATTTCCTTTCCCCATAAAAATAGCTTTAATTGTCCAAAAACTCCCAAATTCCAAAAGTCTACCTAGTGGCCATATTAGGAACATGTGCATATGTTATGGCCACCCTTGTTCCATGTTCTACAAATCGTGATTGTTTTCAGTTTGATAGCGCAGTTGTGCTAAAATTAAATAATTTTGGTGTAAAATGAATAAACATGACAATTAATAATCTTTTTTATAATTCAAAAGTGTAGTCAAAATAGGTTTTCCCCATAAAAAATTAAGTTGTTTTTCTTAAAATACAAAATTTTGGCGTAATCCCAGCTATAAGGCATGTAAATTTGTCAGGTGAAAAAATAAAAGTGAAATGAACTTGATATGGCCATGGTACATTTTATATGGCCATATCAGGAGTAGGTAAGCTTTCACGAAAATCGTTTGATTATGAACAACTCGTAAAAGATACGCTATCAACGACAACACCAATCAACAGAACATTAAAAACTGAATGGAGTACTATGGTTTTCATGAAACAAGTATTTGAAAAACATGCATAAAACAAAGGAGACTTACCAGAGAAACATAAGAAGAGGTCACATGAAAACCGCAAAACAGGCAACTGACGCCATATTGCTCAACCTGACTGGATGGAAAACGATCAAGTGACATACCAGGATGCCCTTTCACTGGATGCTGCTGCAATTTAGCGGATTTTTTTGGTTAACTAACTCACAATAGGGGGGTGGCCATATCAGGAACATGGCCATAACAGGAGCACCCACCTTAGTATTAAATTGTAACAAAACTAACATAATTCAATTTAAATCCTGTCCAAATTCAACCTCGCAAATTTCTAGCGTAATAATAATTAACAATAAATCCCTATTAGAAACAACAACAAGAACCAAATTTCTTTGCTTAAAAATCGATAATGTGTTAAATTGGAAAAATCATATTAAAGAAAGTACCCCCAAACTAAATTCAGCATGTTTTTCTATTAGATCTACGCAAAAGATAGTAAATATCAATACCTTAAATACAATATACTTTGCATACTTCCACTCGGTAATGAGTTTTGGAATAATATTCTGGGGAAATTCCGCAGATAGTAATAGTATATTCCTATTTCAAAAAAAGAGTAATTACAATAATAGTAGGTGCCAAATCTAGAGAATCTTGTAGGACTATTTAAAAAAACTACAAATAATGCCCATGGCTTGTCAGTATATCTTTTCATTAATAATCTTCCTCTTATATAATCGTGAAAACTTTGTAACCAATTCAACAGTTCATAGCATAAATACACGTCAAAAAATGACTTTCATGCTCAATCGACAAGTCTATCATGCTATCGAAAAGGAGTGCGTTATATGGCAGTAAAAATTTTTAATAGCCACCCTATCGATATAAAAAATGAAACTCAAAACATAAGATTATTTAGGGCCAAATTGAAGAAGTACCTAATTTCTCACGCCTTCTATTCTGTAGGTGAATTCATGACATTCAATAACGCTTTATGAAATTGATACTAAAACTTTGTGTTGTACTAGCAGACTATATTGTAAATCTCTTCTGTATATATTTCATCTAGACTGTGACTATAAATTGAGATTTTATAATAGTATTAAGTTTTTTGAATTGTTCCATATTCTAGCTGTAAGCAATGTATGAATACCATGGAATGTTAATAAATACAATATAATACAATACAATACAAAAAAATGATAAAACTTGTTGGTTATATGTTTGTCGTGTTATGGAATAATGCATTTAACATTATTGTTTCTCTATGTATGTTGATTTACCTAGATTCAGTTAGGCTAGATTAGAGCCTTCGTGACTAGTTTTATATGAACGCGAATATTTTATACTAGCATTTCAGCTGTCCACGTCATTTGTTGCGAGCATCGTGAGAAAGAACCGACTGACACTTTCTAGAAAATTTGTCTCTTACTACATTCATTATTAAAACTATGGCCACCCCTTTTCTTTACCATGAAGAAAACTGCCACTACTACAGTGGACGCACATATCGTGAGGTACTAAAATGCAACTAGAACATTTCTCCTCCATTATTTGATCATCAGCGAAAATCTAGTTTTTTTTTTTTCAGCTGTTAGGTTTTCTTCACTACTGGCAACACTTCTTCCAACACCAGCATTTTACAGATATCACGATAGTTAGTAATTTTGTAATTGTTAGGTTTGCACAATTGGAGATATTCTTCGCGCTCCGTCACGCTGGCCAATTTTATTCCACTGAATTCACCAAATTTTTATTGTGTGTGTATTTTATTTCATATCGTATCAAAGAGGAATATGTGTAGCAAAGAAATGGAAAATAATAAATATTAATAGCGATGAATGTAATATAGTTTTAAGAAGAGGACTAAGTTTTTTTAAATCATGAATATTTATTAATATTAGTGCTTTACGTTCAAGGTTGGTAGCTCTAAGTGCATCCATCTTTGATTGTTGATACTTCACGATATGTTGTGTCGACTATACTACCACTTATACTACTAACACTAAAAATACCATTACTATGACCACATCTGCCACACAACTTTCTGCACTTGATGTAGGCTTGAATATTTCACCGTTGTACAACATTACTGTACTCATTCTCTCTCATGACTGCATAATACAACTGTCCTACGCTAATGAAATCTCACTTACGACTGACTGCACGAATCTTCTATTCCATCCATCCATCCATCCATCCAAGCACCTAACCACCCAATCAATCTTCTATCCTTCTATCCATCCATCCATCCATCCATCCATCAAACTACCTAACCACCCAACGAATCTTCTATTCCATCCACCCATCCATCCAAGCACCTAACCACCCAACCAATCTTCTATCCTTCCATCCATCCATCCATCCATCAAACTATCTAACCACCCAACGAATCTTCTATTCCATCCATCCATCCATCCAAGCACCTAACCACCCAACCAATCTTCTATCCTTCCATCCATCCATCCATCCATCAAACTACCTAACCACCCAACGAATCTTCTCTTCCATCCACCCACCCATCCATCCATCCATCCACCTAACCACCCAACCAATCTTCTACCCATCCATTTACTTATCCATCCATACATAAAATTACCTAACCACCCAACGATCTTCTATTCCATCCATCCGTCCATCCATCCATCCATCCATCCATCAAACTACCTAACCACCCAACGAATCTTCTATTCCATCCATCCATCCATCCATCCATCCATCCATCCAAGCACCTAACCACCCAACCAATCTTCTATCCTTCCATCCATCCATCAGACTACCTAACCACCCAACGAATCTTCTATTCCATCCACCCATCCATCCATCCATCCATCCACCTAACCACCCAACCAATCTTCTACCCATCCATTTACTTATCCATCCATACATAAAATTACCTAACCACCCAACGATCTTCTATTCCATCCATCCATCCATCCATCCATCCATCCAACCAAAAAACTATCTAACCATCCAACCAATCTTATATCTATCCATCTACCTATCCATCCACCAAACTACTTCACTACCCAACCAATCTACTATCCTTCCCATTCATCCATCCATCCATCCATCCATCCACAAACTACCTAACCACCCATCAATCTTCTATTCATCCATTTACCTAGCCATCCAAACACTAACCTACCTAACCACTCAACGAATTTTCTATTCATCCATCCACCTAACTGCCCAACCAATCTTCTACCCATTCATCTGCCTAACCATCCATACATCAAAATACCTAACCACCTAATTAATCTTCTATTCCATCCATCCATCCATCCATCCATCCACCTAACCACCCAACCAATCTTCTACCCATCCATTTACTTATCCATCCATACATCAAATTACCTAACCACCCAACGATCTTCTATTCCATCCATCCATCCATCCATCCATCCATCCATCCATCCATCCATCCAAGCACCTAACCACCCAACCAATCTTCTATCCTTCCATCCATCCATCAAACTACCTAACCACCCAACGAATCTTCTATTCCATCCACCCATCCATCCATCCATCCATCCACCTAACCACCCAACCAATCTTCTACCCATCCATTTACTTATCCATCCATACATAAAATTACCTAACCACCCAACGATCTTCTATTCCATCCATCCATCCATCCAACCAAAAAACTATCTAACCATCCAACCAATCTTATATCTATCCATCTACCTATCCATCCACCAAACTACTTCACTACCCAACCAATCTACTATCCTTCCCATTCATCCATCCATCCATCCATCCACAAACTATCTAACCACCCATCAATCTTCTATCCATCCATTTACCTAGCCATCCAAACACTAAGCTACCTAACCACTCAACGAATTTTCTATTCATCCATCCACCTAACCGCCCAACCAATCTTCTACCCATCCATCTGCCTAACCATCCATACATCAAAATACCTAACCACCTAATTAATCTTCTATTCCATCCATCCATCAATCCACAAAAGTACCTAACCACCCAACCATCTGTGACACAGTGCATGAGAGTTGGCCGCTAAAGGAAACTAAGAGGTGGAACTTATACTGAGAGGATTCAATCCGTCATTGGAACTGAAATACGGCGTGGCTTAGTAGATAAAGCGTCAGCATGTTGAGCTGAAAATCCGGGTTCGAGTCGCGGTGCCGGAGAGAATTTTTCTCCGCTCCACCCATCCTTCATCATATAGTCTAAGTTAAAATTTCGCCAATTTTGATGGAAATTCCATCAAAGGTGGCAACACTGGCGGGAAGAGTGCCAAACTTTCATGGAGTGAAATGCAGCGATTGCATGGGTTTCGAGTCGCCGAAAGGGTCAGCAATGCTTCGGTAGTTTTAAACTGCCTTATTCTGTATGTATGTATGTATGTATGTATGTATGTATGTATGTATGTATGTATGTATGTATGTATGTATGTATGTATGTATGTATGTATGTATGTATGTATGTATGTATGTATGTATGTATTTACACTGCAAGTGGGCAAGCACCCGGTGGCAATGGTATACACAATATAAACAATGCACAATAAAATTTACAATACACAATACAATTATACAATACACAATACAATTTTATACACAACACAATAACAATACACAATACAATGTAACATATTAATTACAATTAATAATAGAAAACATAAATAAAATACCTAATTTTACAATACAACCTACATAATTATTTATAGGCCCTACATAAGTTTCAATAGTCTTTCACTTTACTCTCATCTCACTCACTGTAGTGGCACTATGACGCATTTCACTGACACTTTAGGACACATTTGACTGACACTATAGAACGTATTTCATTGAAGCTATAAATTATCACTGATCGGAACTGTTCACTGCACTGTAAAACCATAACTTCACTGACTCACCTCGCTTCACTGATACAACAGTTCAAATAAGTCAAATAATTACACCCTTATGCATACTTATAAACAGAACTACATTTAAACTAAAGATTTCTAGTCTAAGGCCCTCTTACATGCTATTTTTAAATAATTTAAAATTCAAACCAAGGAAGTAAGACTAAATAAATACATGTCACCTTAAAAAATTAAATGTAAAATGTCACCTTAATTTTAATTTGCACTTTATATACAACTTTTTAAGTTATTCTTGAATCTCCTTAAGGAAAGACAGTCCTCAAAGACCGCTGCAGGTAGGTCATTCCAATCATTTATCGTTCTATTTAAAAATGAGAATTTACCTACATCCGTTTTCTGTTTTTCCTACATTTGAGTTTAAAATCATGATCGTTCCTACCATAGTACGTTGGCTTTTCTAACCGAGCCGTTATGTCTACCCATGCTTTCTGACCTAGATGTGCTCTACACAATGATGTTATTCTAGTTTTCCTACGTCTGTTTTCCAAAGTTTCCCATTTAAGTTCTTTTATCCTATCGTTTCCAAGCAATTTATTAGAAGTTACCCACAACAATTCCCTCAACGACGTGCCTAGGCATCACTTTGTAACACCAGTGACAAACAATTCTCAGTACGTCCTGTATACTAATCATTCTGTAAAAGATAAATGACGAACAACTTCCACAACTCCCTGTACATGCGATGAACCTGACCTGGGGATGGAGTGTTCATTGTTCCGAGCCCACATCCCGTTGCAATCTCGCTGGGCCGAGGTGTACCAGAGTGGAAGAAGATTAATCGACAGGCGAACAGAGTTTGAAACGCTGCATCAATCACCGGGCGGCGCAGATAGCGGCCAGCCGAGCAAAAAGTCACGACAATTTTGCATAACGCCCGTTTAACGGCCAGACACTCCGAGGTGGTACCATTTGCCACTCGGGGGGAGGGGGGGGCTTCTTCCTGCTGAGGGCTTATAAACAGTGCATTAGACATCAAGGCAGGTAATTAAAATGTGGAGATTTGATATGCCGTACGACATACGGTAGAACCTGGGTTATGCGCAGTTCTGACTTGTATGTAATCGTGAAAATGTCCAGGCAAAATAACATTTAATTCTATTACAATTAATTCTGAATTATAATATAATTGATTCCTAAGTAATTCGCTTTTCTAAGTAGTATTTTTTAAATGTTGTTTGAATTGTTTTTTTTTTTTTCGCTTTCATACATAATAAATAAAATTAAACGCAGAATAAATACGGGAAATGCCTACTATTATTCATCCCTCTTAGCCACAGATATTTTCCTAAGCACCTTATTCTCAAACACTCTTAACTTATGTTCTTCTCTCACAGTGAGAGTTCAAGTTTTACAACCATAAAGAACAACGGGTAGGCCTAATATAACTGTTTTATAAATTCTAACTTTCAGATTTTTTGACAGCAGACTGGACGATAAAAGCTTCTCAACCGAATAATAACAGGCATTTCCCATATTTATTCTGTGTTTAATTTCCTCCCGGGTATCATTTATATTTGTTACTGTTGCTCCCAGGTATCTGAATTTTTCCACCTCTTCAAAGGATAAATTTCCAATTTTTATAATTCCATTTCGTACAATATTCTCTTCACGAGACGTAATCGTATACTATGTCTTTCGGGATTTACTTCCAAACCTATCTCGGGATATGATGTTAGAGACTGGATTAATCTTTCTCAGGATAAGGAATGATGGCGGGCTTATGTTAGGGCGGCAATGCACATCCGGGTTCTATGAAAGCCATTTGTAAATTAGTAAGTTGATAAATAATAAAGTTTAATTTCACTTGATTTATCTTGGCAATTAATAAATTTTAGTAATTTCCTACAATCCCCAAGATCAGCTGCGGGTACGGAGAATATATAAGCGATGTGACAGTGAAACCTACTATAGGGGAACAACTTATAAAACTCCGTTGATCTGCGCATGCGTCTATCTTAAAGAGTGACACAATATACTATTCACCTCCTCCTTCCTAATTGTCAGCCAATAGTAGCACGTACTGATAGCAGATAGTTTAATTTTATTACAATTAATTCTGAATTATAATATAATTGATTCGTACCTAATTCGCTTTTCTAAATAGTAGTTTTTAAATCGAGTTTGAATTGTACCTATATATTTTTTTTTTTCGCTTTGATAAATAATAAAGAAAATTAAACGCAGAATAAATACGGGAAATGTCTGCTATTATTCGACTGAGAAGCTTTTGTCAGCCAGTCTGCCTTAAAAAAACGGTTACCGGTTATTCTGTACGACCATAAAACTCGGACTCTCACTTTGAGATAGGAACAGAGGTTAAGGATGTTCGAGCATAAGGTGCTTACAAATATATTTTGGGCTAAAAGGGATGAAGTTACAGAAGAATAGAGAAAGTTACACAAGGCAGAACTGCACGCATTGTGTTCTTCACCTGACATAATTAGGAAGATTAAATTAAGACGTTTGAGATGGGCAGGGTATGTTGCACGTATGGGTGAATTCAGAAATGCATAGAGAGTGTTAGTTGGGAGACCGGAGTAAAAAAGATCTTTGGGGAGGCCGAGACGTAGATGGCAAGAATATATTGTAATAGATTTGAGGGAGGTGGGGTATGATGGTAGAGACTGGATTAATCTTGCTCAGGATAAGGAAGGATTGCTGGCTTAGGAACTCAAACGAATGTAACTTTTCGTTCTGCAAAGGAACTTTACAAGCAGAGTCCGTATAGGCCAGCTTCTGTCTGATGCTTTTCCAATTCACTGCGGGCTAAAGCAAGGAGAATATGTCATTAGGAAAGTTCAGGATAACAGAGAGGGTTTGGAATTGAACGTGTTATATCAGCTTCTTGTATATGCGGATGACGTGAATATGTTAGGGAAAACACGGAAATTTTACTTGAAACAAAGTAAAACGAGAGTTTTCGAAGTAAATCCCGGAAAGACTAAGTATATGATTATGTCTCATGACCAGAATATTGTATAAACATTGGAGATTTAGCTAGCCTTCGAAGAGGTGGAAAATGTCAAATATCTTGGAGTAACAGTAACAAACATAAATGGCACTCGGGAGGAAATTAAACGAAGAATAAATATGGGAAATGTGTGTTATTAATCTGTTAAGAAGGTTTTGTCATCTAGTCTGCTGTCAAAAAATCTGAAAGTTAGAATTTATAAAACAGTTATATTACCGGTTGTTCTTTATGGTTGTGAAACTTGGACTCTCACTTTGAGAGAGGAACAGAGATTAAGGGTGATCGAGCATAAGGTGCTTAGAAAAATATTTTGGGCTAAGAGGAATGAAGTTACAGGAGAATGGAGAAAACTAACACAACGCAGAACTGCACGCATTGCATTCTTCACCTGACATAATTAGGAACATTAAATCCAGACGTTTGAGATGGGCAGGGCATGTAGTACGTATGGACGAATCCAGAAATGCATATAAAGTGTTAGTTGGGAGGCCGGAGGGGAAAAAGATCTTTGAGAAGGCCGAGACGTAGATGAGAGGATAATATTAAAATGGATTTGAGGGAGGTGGGATATGATGATAGAGACTGGATTAATCTTGCACAGAACAGGGACCGATGGCGGGCTGATGTGAGGGCGGCAATGAACCGCTGGGTTCCTTAAAAACCATTCGTAAGTAAGTAAGTAAAGGAATTTTACAATGTTACATTTGTTCGGATCAAGTTTCTGCTCATTTAAAGAACAAAACTAAAATTATTTCAATAATTTATTATCTTAATATACTGCTCTCTTAAATTGACTGAGCATATTGGGAATTAAATCAATGGCTTTCCCAAGGCACGCTATGAAATGTTTCATATAAAACAATTTTTATATCGAGAAAAATTGTATTAAACTTGTTTTGTTTGAAATATCTCAAAGAATAACCTTCTGAAAATAATGCCAGAAAGGTATATTCTATTATCCATGTGCTAAAAAGGATAAATGTTCATTCCCCTCTTGCTTAAAAAGTCCCTTGTGAAGACACTTGTATTTCCCTATTTCGACTATGCGGACATTTTACTGACTGACCTCTCCGGCGAAAAAAAAATGGAACTTCAACGTGCTCATAATTTGTGTGTGCGTTTTGTAAGCAATGTTCGTAAATATGATCATATTACCCCATCCCTGGAAGCAATAGGCTGGCTTAAACTAGATAAGAAAATACATTTACATTCACTTCTCTTTCTCTTCAAAATCTTTAACTCTTCTTTTCCTTCGTACCTGTCGTCTCGCTTCACTTACCTTTCTTCCCACCATAATCTGAACACACGCTCTCGTCATGAAACAACAATAACAATACCATCCCATCGCACCTCCTCATACTCATTTTCTTTCACAATAGCCCTGCCAAGACTCTGGAATTCGCTACCTGCTAGCATCAGGGACTGTCGAAATAAAATTGAATTCAAACGAAAACTTACCAGGCACTTGGTCAGTAATTGATTTCTTGTAAATAGTTTCTTTAATCTATCACAAAATATTTCAATATTCAGTAATTTCATCACTATACAATTTTGATATTCTAGATTTAATTTGCAATTCAGTAAATATAAAATATTCTTTGTTTCTCTATGATAAATTATCTAGCTCTAATTATTCAGGTAATCTTTTCGTACTTTGATTTTATTGTAATTGTAATTGTAAATTTAATACTAATTGTAATGTTATTTGTAACTGTAATTATAAATTTAGTACTAATTGTAATTTTATTGTTCATATTGTAGTTGGAATCTCCTGGTAGAGGGGCAGAGAAGGCCTGACGGCCTTATCTCTACCAGGTTAAATAAATAAATACTAATACTACTAATACGTTTCGTCCTACACACTGTCTGATAGGTGGATAATGGACAAACTGTTATGGAAATACAAGGCGCTGGAAGGCAAATAAATTAATAGACGATTATGTCAGTAGCAAAGTAGGTATGTACTGTCCGTTACTCAGGAGAAGACGAGCGGAAAGAATGTGACCTTCTTGACTATCGCTGCTGATTATTATAAACATCGCTCAGATAAGCATCCCAGTAGCCAGGTTATTACTCGTACAGGAAACATGAGTAACAATGCGTATGGAAATTAAGGCTAAGTTGAACAGAAGGAGACCTAATGTTTCCGCTTACTGCAGTACAAATATTGCTCGTGTTGTCATACGTTATCTTGTTCACATCCCTTCCTCCTCAGTCCGCTCTCGCCTTCTCCTGAGTCACTGACAGTAGACAGGTTGTAATGGATAAATTTGGGTAAATGTGTGGAACTTTCAGATGGGTATTCACACAACTTTTTAAAATAATTTTTAAGATAATGTTGATTTATTCTGAATAAACCTAAGTCTATTTTGGTGAGACCCCAGCCTTTACCTAGGTGCGGCACAAGGTGGCAGAGAGAAGGGTCGCGGTCCCTCGCTCTTGCACTAATGTGGCAGTAGTGCCATCAGTGTGGCAGGTGCTGAGCCGGCCTCGCTGAGTTATATCGCCTCTAAACTGAACACGCCGCGATGCGTGTGGTTTCCAACAGGCGCCCGGATCAACCGGGTGCCCAAAAATTTACATCTCAGTCCGATCAGATTTAAATTTCTACATACTTTAACAACAAAGACCGTTCTACAGCAGAGGATGTTAAATATTTAGGTATGTATTTAGATCGCCGATTAACATGGCGTAAACAAATTGAAACTAAATGCAATATATATATATTTGAAAGCATAACAAATTTATTGGCTGTCATTAGAAAATAAACTTCTTGTTTATAAAGTCATACTGAAACCAACCTGAACCTACGGCATTCAACTTTGAGGATGGCAAATATGGATGGATGAGTGAGTGAGTGAGTGAGTGAGTGAATCATAGAATGGATGGAAGACAGTTCTTAAATGGATGAATGTATGAGTGTGCGATAGAATGAACGGACGGATGAGTAGTTCTTTGAATGGAATGAATGAATGAATGAATCATAGAATGGGCGGATGAATAGGTCTTTGAAGGATGGATGGGTGAGTGAGGTCTTGAATGGATGTATGAATGAGTGTCATTGGATGGATGGATGGATGGATGGATGGATGGATGGATGGATGGATGGATGGATGGATGGATGGATGGTTGGTTGGATGGATGGATGGATGGATGGATGGATGGATGGATGGTTGGTTGGATGGATGGATGGATGGATGGATGGATGGATAGACGGCTGGATGGATGGATAGACGGCTGGATGGATGGCTGGATGGATGGATGGATGGATGGATGGATGGATGGATGGATGGATGTATGAATGTCATATAAAGGGTGGATGAGTGAATGAGTTATAGAACAGGTGGATGAATGAGTGAGACAGAATGAATTGATGTATGAGTTAATACAGAGTTAGACATATCTGAAAGGCTACTTGTGCAAATATTACTTTTTGTTTAAACAAATACTGACACCTTGTTCACGCATTGAAATTAAATTTTTTTCTTTATATTCTTGAGGAAAAATTGCCATTTTCTAAAATCCTCTTGAGTCTGAAATTCTCAGCAAATTTATCCGAGATCGTCACTGTCACTTACATCATAGCATTGGGAGTTGTTAATTAATACTGGTCAATGAGATTATTCCCTTCATTTTATTCAAAAGTTGTGGAGTTTGCTGCAAGTGTGGAAAGGTCAGAGTTCTTCTTTGAAAAATAAAAAGGTGAAAATGGGTCGAAATTCAGAAGTATGAACGTAAAGTGACAGATTATTGGGATATGGAAGAATGATTTGAGATATTATCTATCTCTATCCAAAAATTCATTGATCTAAATACATCCATTCTCCAGTAATTAATTGTTTTCCTACAAGAAATATAATTTTCAACAGTTTTTATATCAGAAAATTGTTATATAATCCACAGTTTGGAAGATAGAGAGATTGGGTTTGCAGTAAAAATTCATTTTTACATGCATTTAGTCCCTTGACAAACATCAGGGGATTTCACAGAAGTATAAGGACAAGCGTGAAACATCTTTTTCGAAGGGGTCTCAGAATTCTGGTAGAACGTGTAGTATGTTAGTATAGATTCTTTTGATTTCTTGTCACAAGTCTGTTAGTACAGATCGTGTTGATTTCTTGTCACAAGTCTGTTAGTACAGATCGTGTTGATTTCTTGTCACAAGTCTGTTAGTACAGATCGTGTTGATTTCTTGTCACAAGTCTGTTAGTACAGATCGTATTGATTTCTTGTCACAAGTCTGTTAGTACAGATCGTGTTGATTTCTTGTCACAAGTCTGTTAGTACAGATCGTGTTGATTTCTTGTTACAAGTCTGTTAGTATAGACCGTGTTGATTTCTTGTCACAGTCTGTTAGTATAGATCGTGTTGATTTCTTGTCACAGTCTGTTAGTACAGATCGTGTTGATTTCTTGTCACAGTCTGTTAGTACAGATCGTGTTGATTTCTTGTCACAGTCTGTTAGTATAGATAGTGTTGATTTCTTGTCACAGTCTGTTAGTATAGATCGTGTTGATTTCTTGTCACAGTCTGTTAGTACAGATCGTGTTGATTTCTTGTCACAGTCTGTTAGTATAGATCATGTTGATTTCTTGTCACAGTCTGTTAGTACAGATCGTGTTGATTTCTTGTCACAAGTCTGTTAGTATAGATCGTGTTGATTTCTTGTCACAGTCTGTTAGTATAGATTCTCTTGATTTCTTGTCACAGACTGTTAGTACAGATCGTGTTGATTTCTTGTCACAAGTCTGTTAGTACAGATCGTGTTGATTTCTTGTCACAGTCTGTTAGTATAGATTCTCTTGATTTCTTGTCACAAGTCTGTTAGTACAGATCGTGTTGATTTCTTGTCACAAGTCTGTCAGTACAGATCGTGTTGATTTCTTGTCACAAGTCTGTTAGTATAGATCGTGTTGATTTCTTGTCACAGTCTGTTAGTATAGATCGTGTTGATTTCTTGTCACAAGTCTGTTAGTACAGATCGTGTTGATTTCTTGTCACAGTCTGTTAGTATAGATCATGTTGATTTCTTGTCACAGTCTGTTAGTATAGATCGTGTTGATTTCTTGTCACAGTCTGTTAGTACATATCGTGTTGATTTCTTGTCACAGTCTGTTAGTATAGATCATGTTGATTTCTTGTCACAGTCTGTTAGTACAGATCGTGTTGATTTCTTGTCACAAGTCTGTTATTATAGATCGTGTTGATTTCTTGTCACAGTCTGTTAGTATATATCGTGTTGATTTCTTGTCACAGTCTGTTAGTATAGATCGTGTTGATTTCTTGTCACAAGTCTGTTAGTACAGATCGTGTTGATTTCTTGTCACAGTCTGTTAGTACAGATCGTGTTGATTTCTTGTCACAAGTCTGTTAGTACAGATCGTGTTGATTTCTTGTCACAGTCTGTTAGTATAGATCGTGTTGATTTCTTGTCAAAAGTCTGTTAGTACAGATCGTGTTGATTTCTTGTCACAGTCTGCTAGTATAGATCGTGTTGATTTCTTCTTACAGTCCGTTAGTATATTTTGTGTTGATTTCTTTTTAATATCTTTTAGTATAGAACATTTGTGTTGATTGCTTCTTGTAATCTGTTAATATATTTGTACCGATTATTATAATTTGTTAATATATTTTTTCTCTATTGATTTATTCCTCTGGTTTTGAATTTATTGTCTAGTGATATTCTTACAAGCTATTACTATATTTTGTGTCAATTTTTTTATTTTATGTTTATGTTGTTTTCTACTAGTCCGTTACTATATAGTAATTAGTAATGTCTTCTTATAATACTACAGCTTGAGTTAACTTCTTCTTACAGCGTATTAGTATATTTGTATCGATTTATTATTGGTTGGTACATTCGTATAAATTTTTTACGTCTGTTATATAGCTTGTGTTGATTTCTTCTTATATTCTGTTAATTTTGTCTGTTATTTTCTTACAATCTATTAGTATTATTTCGTCTTACAGTCTCTTGACCTCATTGTCATACATTAATATTTTGTGTCCGTAATGCCACGGTCAGAGACAAACAAGAATTGGACATGCTATGCGAAATGAAAATCTGTGACGAATTCTGATGTTATAATGATCTTTTGTAACAGTGTTTTAAATCACCCAGCGTAGCGGCTTCTAAATTTCTGTTTACGTTGTAAATACATTATAAAGTTCATAAGAAGCTTGAATTATGAAATTAATGTTCTTATATATAACACAAATCCAGGAGACGGCGAAGCGACTTGATAAATGTTATTCTGAGCCGTTTCTGATCAGCGTTCAGGCATTAGTCTTATACCAGTGGTCATCAGCACAGTGCACCCTGAGCTAGCGTCCCTTACCCATAAGCACTCTTCGTGCATCTGTGGCTGCTAGCAGGCATGCAGTATTCCAGTGACGGAATTTTGTTCGTGCCAGAAATTACGTCAGAAATAATAATTTAATGACGCACACAATGTTTACGTATGCATTCAAATAAGCATATTTTATATAATTAATAATGGATTAGAACTTCAGCTGTTGAAGTTTGTGACACGAACTGAGGAAGGGATAATGGTATCTACCAATTATACACTTTTATGTCTGTTTTAGGTTAGGATATATTATATAATATGTTTTGTTGTACCATTTTCATTTTAATGTGTGTGTTCTTTTAGAGAGTAGTTGGATATAATCATAGGTGAGGAAGGTGAAACCTACAAAGTAGGACTTGTTTTAGGTACAAAGCACGTACGGTCAGAAGACCCGTGCATTGGATTTTAGAGAAAATTATGATAATATAAAATCTGTATGTATAATATTACTCAATAAATCCATCCATCTAATTAATAATACTCAGCATTTTCTTTTATAATGTCAATAACCTAAAAATATAAGTCTCTTTTGAAATTTTTGAGGGGTCCAGTGAAAGAAGTGGACAAGCCACAAATCCTGATATGTAGAAATATCTCATTATTTCACTGGGATTTTTACCTTTCATCTGAGCCCGATACTAAATAATATGAATGATTAGAACCGAAGATAGATAGATCCAAGGAATTGGTACAAATGATTTTCCGAAAATTTCGTAATTTAATATCTTCCGAAATTAGATTTCTAGATATAAAGAGATAAAATTTATTTTAGAGTTAAAAATGTCCGAAAAATAGAAAATAAAACTGGAAATAGCAATATGAAATCTTGATAGATTTGAAGTGGAATGGCTCTTGTGCTAGAGCAGGAAAATAAAGCAAGACAGCTTTAGTCCACATAACAATAATAATAATAATAATAATAATAATAATAATAATAATAATAATAAAAAACAATAAATAGTAACTGTAATATCAATAATAAGTATAAATACTACTATGATAATTTTTTTTCATTTTTCTGAATTTCAAAATATATCATACTAGTGTTTAATCAGCATAATGTTATTTATGTAATACAACTATTTTTGTTAAGTTTCAAAACTCACGATTAACTCCAAAACTTTAAGCAATAGAAACATTTGGAAAACAAATTTGAAATCAACGCGATGATTTCTATGAGAATCCGCAGTTCTAACAGACTAAACATTTGTCCGCAGGGGAAAATATTCCTTTGTTTAACTCGCCGTAACACGGAAATTAATAAAGATTTTGAATAGCAACCACTTTTAAAACTGATTTTCATTCTTTCTAAACATTTCTCTCGCTTCAACCCCCATCTAAAATGAAAAAATAAACAAGTTTGCCGCTTACCAACTTTTGAGGGTGTCAGTTTCTATTTTGAAAAGGTAACTTCGAAGTTTGTACTTTTTATCGTTTTCCAAAAAAATATTTTGATTTCGATTTTTTGATTGTCATAGGAGCTACGACATGATAATGTTTAACGGTGCTGCAAATAGAGTCCTCGTCTGCTAGCTACAGACTACCCTCCACTGATCGTCCACACCAACTTTCTCCCTTCTACACTACCGTGCATATTCGGATACACTCTTTACCCAATACCCATTTCAGCGAGTGCTGACGACCACTGTCTTAGAGACTTAAAATAGACGACATTAAACGATAATAAAATTCTGTGAAAACAAAGGAACAGGCCTCAAAGCCTAAACACGGTTGTTTTTAATAATAATAATAATAATAATAATAATAATAATAATAATAATAATAATAACAACAACTTACTTACTTACTTACTTACAAATGGCATTTAAGGAACCCGAAGGTTCATTGCCGCCCTCACATAAGCCCGCCATCGGTCCCTACCCTGTGCAAGATTAATCCAGTCTCTATCATCATATCCCACCTCCCTCAAATCCATTTTAATATTATCCTCCCACCTACGTCTCGGTCTCCCTAAAGATCTTTTTCCCTCCGGCCTCCCAACTAACACTCTATATGCATTTCTGGATTCGCCCATACGTGCTACATGCCCTGCCCATCTCAAACGTCTGGATTTCAAGTTTCTAATTAAATTAGGTGAAGAATACAATGCGTGCAGTTCTGTGTTGTGTAACTTTCTCCATTCTCCTGTAACTTCATCCCGCTTAGCCCCAAATATTTTCCTAAGCACCTTATTCTCAAACACCCTTAACCTATGTTCCTCTCTCAGAGTGAGAGTCCAAGTTTCACAACCGTACAGGAGAACCGGTAATATAACTGTTTTATAAATTCTAACTTTCAGATTTTTGGACAGCAGACTGGATGATAAGAGCTTCTCAACCGAATAATAACACACATTTCCCATATTTATTCTGCGTTTAATTTCCTCCCGAGTGTCATTTATATTTGTTATTGTTGCTCCAAGATATTTGAATTTTTCCACCTCTTCGAAGGATAAATCTCCAAATTTTATATTTCCATTTCGTACAATATTCTGGTCACGAGACATAATCATATACTTCGTCTTTTCGGGATTTACTTCCAAACCGATCGGTTCACTTGCTTCAAGTAAAATTTCCGTGTTTTCCCTAATCGTTTGTGTATTTTCTCCTAACATATTCACGTCATCTGCATAGACAAGAAGCTGATGTAACCGTCAATTCCAAACCCTGCCTGTTATCCTGAACTTTCCTAATGGCATATTCTAGAGCGAAGTTAAAAAATAAAGGTGATAGTGCATCTCTCTGCTTTAGCCCGCAGTGAATTGGAAAAGCATCAGATAGAAACTGACCTATACGGACTCTGCTGTTTCACTGAGACACATTTTAATTAATCGAACTAGTTTCTTGAGAATACCAAATTCAATAAGAATATCATATAATACTTCCCTCTTAACCGAGTCATATGCCTTTTTGAAATCTATGAATAACTGATGTTAATAATAATAATCATATATAATAATTTGTTATTATTCGGTTGAGAAGCTTTTGTCATCTAGTCTGTTGTGAAAAAATCTGAAAGTTAGAATTTATAAAACAGTTATATTACCGGTTCTTCTGTATGATTGTGAAACTTGTACTCTCATTTTGAGAGAGGAATAGAGATTAAGTGTGTTTGAGAATTAGGTTCTTAGGAAAATATTTGGGGCTAAGAGGGATGAAGTTACAGGAGAATGGAGAAAGTTACACAACGCAGAACTTCACGCATTGTTTTCTTTACCTTACATAATTAGGAACATTAAATCCAGACGTTTGAGATGGTCAGGGCATGTAGCACGTATGGACGAATCCAGAAATGCATATAGAGTGTTGGTTGGAAGACCGGAGAGAAAAAGACCTTTGGGGAGACCGAGACATAGATGGGAGGATAATATTAAAATGGATTTGAGAGAGGTGGGATATAATGATAGAGACTGGATTAATCTTGCACAGGACAGGGACAGTTGGCGTGTTTATGTGACGGCGGCAATGAACCTGCGGGTTCCTTAAAAGCCATTTGTAAGTAGTAGTAGTAATAATAATAATAATAATAATAATAATAATAATAATAATAATAATAATAACTTCCATTTCTATGAAAACAAATACATAGTTACTGTTCGATGAACGCTCAAATTTTTGAACACCGTGTAGTATCCTCGGAGTCTGAACCGTGTTAATATGCTACTCCAGCGACGCAAACCGGCAGTCGACTGTCTTGGGACTGACAAGTCGGAGAGTACAAAGTGTTACACTTAGGAAATGCGAACCGGCTGGGTTTACAATTGTGGAACTGCTCGACCCTCGCTTATATTCTGCCCATCAATATAATTAGATGTATTTGAAGTCCAAATGCGAATCAATTTCGCCTTAAAATATTACCACGAGTTAAGAGAAGCTGACGATAAATCCAAAGTTTTTCTTCAAAGCGTTATCCAGCCCGTTCCACTAAGCGGAAGTACTTCTTACGAAAGAAAAATTCTTCTGTCATTGGCGTTGGACTACAAAACGAAGACTGTTGTCTTCCAGATAGTTGCTCGGCAATCCACCAGTGAATTTTCATTAAAGAGATAGTTATAGTATTTTCTGAGTTAAAAATGCAAATAAATTAATAATTTAGCAATTTCAGAATTTTAAAAAAATGGCAATAATTAGGGTGGTTTCCGACCCTGAATCTAGAAGTTGAATATTATATTTATTATAGACAAGGAGGAGAAGGGGGCATATGCAATACATTTTAAGAGTACTGTGCTGAAACAGATCAATCACAGCACAGTAGACATGTTAGGCAACGCGATCATGTGGACTATGAATCAGTAAGAATCTCACCTCATCCAATTACCGCTTTGCTTGCTGTACGTGTTGGCAAGACGACATACTGGCTATGTCTAACCTACAAGCAATGTTTGGATCAGAAACCGTCGGTCCTAGTAATGATAATATCACTTTCAATTATAAATTATAAATATTCAAATGTATACAATAGTTTATTAATGTATCTTTTTAATGTAAATAAATAAATTGTTCTGTTCTGTTAAAAACAAAAAAAAAAATATTAACTTAAAGATGTCGATATTGAACTATAGAGATATTAATCAATGTGCGGAAGTCTTAAGCGAACACTAAAGAAATATTGAAAGAATAAATAGATTAAATTTCACATTGTAATTTCTTTATTTGTTTATTTGTTCATTTATTTATTATTAATTTATTTCCTTATTTACTTATTTGTTTATTTATTTACTTATTAATTTTATAACTTGTTTTCTTGTATCCCTGGTTCGTCCATCCATCCATCCATCCATCCATCCATCCATCCATCCATCCATCCATCCCACCCACCCACCCATCCATCCATCCATCCATCCACCTACCCACCTACCTACTATCTACCCACTCAACTATCCATCCACCCTCCCATCCGCATCCTGTCGGGTACATATCTATTTATCTAACTATCTACTACCTATCCATCCATCCATGCATTCATCCATTTAGCTATAGGCCTATCTAACTACCTACATATCTAGCTATCTAACTACGTACATATCTACTATCTACCTCCTCCTACCTATTTATCTTTTTTTTTTACTTATTTATTTACTTATTAATTTAATTATCTGTTTATTTATTTACTTATTTACTTCCTTATTTATTTATTTATTTATTTATTTATTTATTTATTTATTTATTTATTTATTTATTTATTTATTTATTTATTTATTTATTTATTTATTTATTTCATTGTACCCTTGATTCGTTCGTCCGCCCGTCCTTCCATCCATCCCTATCCATTCATTACCAACCCAACCAACCAACCAACCAACCAACCAACCAACCAACCAACCAACCAACCAACCATCCATCTAATTACTTACTTGTTTCCTTGTATCCTTGATTCGTCTGCCTGCCTGCCATCCATCCGTCCGTCCGTCCGTCCGTCCGTCCGTCCATCCATCCATCCATCCATCCATCTACTGTACTCCAACCACGAGAAAGTCTCCGCCGGATGAGACGAAGCGGGGTAATGCTGTGAATGAATGTTGATGTCATAAGATGTCATAAGGTCACACACCTGGATACTCTTATCTCTATTGGCTAGCTCTCACAGCACAAACCATAACATTGATACAGACATATTGATACTACCCTAGTTACAAAATTAGATCACAGTTAATCTCCTGGTCTTTTAATCTCTTCATACAGGAAATAACATATGCAGGAGAGCGCATGGTTTTTAAACTGGCGTTATAACGGTAATATCTATCTACTTCGTTCCAATAGATGAGGCAATAGTAAGCACATTCCTTTCACGGTTGATCTCCTGTTGGAGAACAGTATCTATTCGTCCATTGATTCATTCAACTACTTATTTATTCATTCTCATATAGCTAAGTCCATTAGGCCTTTTCTTCCACACTACCAGAAATACAAATACAATAATATAAAAAAAATCAAACTATAAACAAAGTACAACCTCACGAAATTTAACGCTACAGTCAAACAAACTTTAAATGGCTGTGCCAACAATTTTATAAAGAAATGAAATGTGGAAAATGTATAAAGAAGACTTAATTAGTCACATCCAAGTTTCAGAAATGAAATATCTCCGACCAGTGGAAACATAAGTAAGGATTTTTTTGAGCTTTCAAATTCATCACCGTCAATCGGATGTGAACCCGCGAACTTCGGACAGAACGACTAGCATGAAGGACGATTACTTCAGAGATTATTCAGCGTAGAAATTCAGAGGCAGTGAAAAATCGCCGAAAAATTTGCCTGAATGGAAGTTACGCCCTAGTGATAGTAGGTATACTGCATTTAACGTCCACCCTATTTCATCAACTGAAGAATCAAATTACGAACCAGTTGGCAACAACTTGACTTACTAGTGTTATTAATTAACTGGAGCAATGCTTTTTACAGACCGCTATAATATATGATAAACATTACGATCTGCTTGTCGGTTGTGTATTAACCCTGCCTACGCATTTATCACGATTCAGGGCATTTTGAAGAGAACTTTACACAGAATGTGTCTATTAATCAAATTTACTGCTCCAAATATATTAACAATAATGTTTTTATTTTCATTCTACACACTTTCCAACGCACTAGTAAAGAGAATAGCAATACTAAAATGTCAGCAAACATGTCACTGATCACTGAAAAAATCAAATTTTATTTTGTAATTTATGAAGCATAAAAACGTTACAGCGGATTCGTCGAAGCGATATAATTTTGCGTGAAATGTTTATGCAGTTCGTGTATGTTAATGTGAACATAGTTGGGGTTGTAAGAGTGTTTGGAATTTGAAATAAAATGTTGATATTTCTTTTCATTTCAGCTTTTAAACCTCCGAGTTCTCTAAAAGCCATAAGTAAATAGTGGTGGCGGTGGTGGTGGTGGTGATGGTAATAATAATAATAATAATAATAATAATAATAATAATAATAATAATAATAATAATAATAATAATATAATATAATATAATATAATATAATATAATATAATTTCACAGAGAATTTGATTCCTTTGGAAATTAGTGCTACAGTTAAGGGAGAAGATGGGTGAAATTTCTAACTTCTGTAATTTTTAAGCTTTAGTCGCGACGCTGTTATTCCCGGCGTGACTCCTCCTCTTTGCTTACGTCTTAGGAAGTCAAGGCTCTATAAAGTGTAGGTATGTAGTATCGTTCGCCATTTTTGTTCTTTCGTTTCCGAGCTATCAGACGAGGGATCTATTTGCCACTCCGTTAAACATTATCATATCGTAGCTCCTATGATAATAAATCAAACGCACTGTAATTCAGCAAATAATTGAGCGGCAAATAAAGTACTCGTGTGCTTTCTGCGAACGCAAACGAAAGAGCCAAAATGGCGGGCGATTGTATTAAGTACAGGGTGCGTCAGAAAGAACGGATGGATTTCATATGGCAAGAAAATTGTAAAGATTCATCAAATCAAAAATTTATTGTTATCAACATATTCACCAATACATGCAGTTTATTTATGTAAAACAACATTATCCATATGATGTCCTTGGCTTTCAATACAGGCATCGAGGCGTTTTCTGATGTTCGCCATCACTTTCACAGTCATAGCTGGTGCAATTGCCACGATTTCTTCACGAATCGCTGTCTTCAGTTCGTCCAGTGTATGTGATCGATGTTTACAAACTTACGCCTTCAAATGGTCCCAAAGAAAGAAGTCGCAGGGCGCGAGATCTTACCGTAGCCTCGGACAATCTCAGTGCAATAGAATTTCGTCCAGGTGATTTCTTCTTTAATGTTGAACCTGTGATACGAAATGAAGCCACCCACCGCAAAATTGTATTCCGAGTTGGAATCCTAGCGCGACATCCGATGTCGAAATGAGTCCTGAGTGGCGATCACAGACTCTTCATTTTTTAAAAATGTCTCTACGATGAAAGCATGTTGTACACCAGACCAACACCATATTCTCAACTGAAACTGCATTCTATGGCTGACCCAACAGTCGTGGTCCCCCTCACTATATCTCTCTCCTCGTTGCGTATCGATAGTTTGAAATCCATCCGTTCTTTCTGACGCACCCTTTATTTATCTAGCCTTAGGAAATGCATAACTTCATCAGCGAATCACAAGACGCACACGTTTAAATGTAGTCGACCTGTAACGTGATTGGCTGCCGGAAATTAGAGCGACGGGACTATAGTTGGTTCATTCTTGACACACATACCCTATTCCACATGTGTGTATGTATGTATATATGTATATATATATATATATATATATATATATATATATATATATATATATATATATATGCTACAAATTTCCATGCATATCACCCAGATATTTTCTGAGCTATGACCTTATAAAAAAAGTTGGGCATATTTTCAAAATCTATTTCCTCGTAAAAATTTTAGGTATATGATCTAGAAAAAAATTACAATATCTTTGATGTACCTAGAAAATTACTAAGCATCCATATTTTTTAAATATGCCCTTAGAATAGAGAAAAAAAGTATTTTTTATTTTTCTAGTACCTATTGTTATACAAATATTTTTTTCATTTAAAAAGTAATTAACATATAAAAAAATCTAACATTCTAATTTGTTAACCATACTTTATAGAACATACAGTAACAATTTAATGCTCCTAGCAACAAAATTGTAAGAGCCTTTACACTTCGAACCTGACGAAATGTGCTGAAAAAAAAAGTGTGAGAGAACAGCTTGTAAAATTTGCATGGAATTGAAGTTCAAGGGTGCAGCCATTTATATATTGCGTAGTTTCTATGCTTTCGAGAGCCGTAGTTCATTGAAACTTGCTCAACATATAAATAAAAGGTTGCTGATTCATTTTTATAAGAAAACGAAAATGCGATTTGTGACTGAAAATGACCAAAATTTCACCCGTCGCCCCTTTTCAGTACCTTAGAATTAAACTATGTTAAATCAAATATTTCTGTATTTATTACTCCCTGTATTTATTAATTACCTCCATTTGTGTGCGAATAATAAGTTTCTGATTAAATTTAAATTAAGATGAATATTTCGTTAAGCTTTTACATTTAGTGTACATAACTTATTCTCAGCCCGAACTGAACAGCGAGCCTCTTAAATTTCTTGCGTGACGTAGCTGGCTTGGATGAGGTCACCGTCTTAAAAGGTTTGACAAGAATATTAAGAGCATGAAAGTTTCACGTTAAATAAATTGATTTTCAGATTTTTTCGAAAGTCTCTGAAATCGAAAAGTGGTTTTGGACATTTCGTTTGTGTATGTGTGTGTCTGTCAATGCACAGCGATTTCTTCTGAATTATTGGTCGGATTTCATTCGTACTCAGTACCTACAACGCAATACATTCCGTAGAGAAGAACATTCTTATTTTAATCTGTTATTTAACTACACTGTATCAACCATTATGTTATTTGGAGTCGATAGAATTGGTGATAGTGACATATTATTTGGCGAGACGAGGCCGAGAATTCGTCATGGCATTACCTGGTATTTGCCTTACAATTGGGGAAAACCTAGAAAAACCCAACCAGGTAATGAATCCAAACGGGATTCGAACCCCGTCCAAACGCAAATTCGGAGCAGCAGGCAAAGGTGCTACCGTCTGAGCTACGCCGTGATAATCCTAGTAAAAAATGATGGGCCTTTATTTGAAATCAAAAACACAAAACGGCGTTTATCAACTGACAATTTTATGACTCTCTATTCTTATAATGAACTGATAAATCAGACAGACAATTTAGTATCAAATGAGAAAGTCTGAGATAGAAACCTTACCCCACATCCTGGGATTCTGCCATCATGGAACTCTCATCCGGAATACTAGACACCACGCAATACGAGAACTTAATGCTAAAAGTCTTCCTTCCTTCTACGAAGTTCACCTTGCAAAAGATGGAAGTTCTCGGCGAGTTGACATCATTGCCATTGATAGAAGAAATGACAGAGCAATAATTATCATCGATCCCACCGTGCGCTTTGAAACTGCAGTTGAACCTGTGCAGTACATGAAGAAAAGAAGACCATCTATGACCCTACAATTGAATAGTTAGGGCCGTATTCATAGACATTCTTAGCGCGGGCTTCCGATGGATGATCAGCGTTTTTCGTATTCATAAACCAGTGTTGGCGATAGGATATGATTTGAATTCTGTACAAGTAACCAATGGATAGCAGGGGCTAGCTTAGTACGCTCGTAGCGCGTGCTGCGAAATGTCTATGAATACCACCTTAGGGATTATTATCATATACGAGGACAGGTTGAAGTATTTGGATTATTTTTCGGAGCAAGGGAACAATTCCAGAATTCTCAGTTGAATGTTTTAAGCCTTTTGGAATTCCTTTAAAATTTTTTAAAATTATAGCTGTAGACGTAATGAAATATTCTGTTCAGATTTTACGTAATCACTGTACACTTAAATTTCTTTATATTCTGTCTGATTACTAATTAATTCACGTTGAGGTATTCGGCTTGCTCATAGGTGCTCGAGGGACTATACCAGTTTTTTTCGAAGAATTTCGACGGCAGTTTGTTCTGCCAACATCTCTGAGGGATGACATTGTAATAACTGTGTTTAAAAAAATCCTGCCAATCCTAATTAATCACATGGTGCCACATCAATAGCAATTATTGCACTTTTTCACGCCCTTTTCTTTGTTTCCCTTCTTTAAAATTTAGTATCTGTGTTTACATATGTATAATATCTTTTTTTTTAGGATATACTGAGTCCTTAAGTGCTACCATCAATGGGGGGCAGTTTAATATACAAGGACATAATTTTATTTTTACTTCAATTTTTATTGTACCTGGTTTTTGAATGTACTTCACTCCCACCCCTTCTACTAATGAAGTTTCAACTGTTTTCCAGACAGAATCAAGGCCGCTTATAGTAAACAGCACTGAGTTACTGAGTATAGTACGTTCCAGAAATATGTTCGCGTTTTCCAGTGACGAAAGAACTTTTAATATTGAATCATATTTTCGCACAGGTACTGTCCGTTTGCCTACGTCACATCCCGATTTCCCCCACCTGCTTCTGCACGGCCCTCTGTAAAAGCAGGGCTGTCTTAGCTCTTTTCTGAAAACATTAATTTCTGTTAGGAATTGGACGTTTACGTAATATTATACAACTGTTTAAAATAACTTAAATAAAAGGGACTCGTTAAGTAATTAACTGTCACGTGTTTTCCCTCCTTTCTACGATCCTGCGGCATAACCACTTTGACGGAGAGTAGATAGCATGTCCGAGTAATTTTATCTATGAGGGTCGGGCAGAAGTGAAGATTGAATTTACATTACATAAGGTACTCTTTTATAGAGTAGGTACAGAATTATTTCAACATGAGTTACTAGTACGAAGGACGAAACTGGTAATTGGAATGCAATAGTCTATAGTGCGGTAATATGCACAAAAGAACTGAAGCCTGTAGGCTATCGTAATGAATGGCTACCATCTTCAAAAATGTGTTTAAATATCCATTTTATGATTATTTTTCAATTGAACTTCATTATTCTCTATATTGTATGCTAATGTGCTGTAGCCAGTATAATATACACTACATAATGAACACGTTCGCATGGATAGCTCAGTTCGTGAGTAAAAACACTCATTCTTAATACAGTACTGCATTTTTATTAAATAAAAATCCTAATGAAAATTATCGAACTCAAAATCGCGATATTTCCTAGCATACGTAAATGGGTGAAGTACTTTTCTTCCCTCCTATACCTAGTAAAGTGATGTGTTTGTGTTTTACGCCAGTATCATCGAACTCCAGTTGTGGAAGGGGGTAGCGAACGGGTTTTCCGGTTCTCTAAAGGTATAGCCAGGTTAATATTAAAAATGTTAGTAAAAATAAAATGATGTCCCTATATATATATTGAATAAACGTACTTTCCCACGAGTAGTTTCCATTTGGAAATAACAATCATTACACAAATGTTTATTTTTATTTTTATTTGTTTAGTATGCTATGTCTTTTGGCAACCCTTACTGAAGGGCAGCTACCCTTGTGGGATTTATATATAGGGTAAATTTATTTCTGATGATATGACTCAATGGATATCGTTCGTGATTCCATTCCCGACGAAGGTGAAAATTTATTTATTTCTTTCAACCGGACTGGGTGGTTCTTCCTTGTCTTGTACTTTCCTATGATGTCTCCGCGTTGGCCCCGCAACGCGCTGACTACTCTAAACCATTACATTTAATTCAATCACTATTTTAATTCTATCCAAAGCCACGATCGTGTGTTCTAATGCCGGCTGGGACAAGCAAGTTTCTCCGTAGACAATGATACGTTCTATGGTGACTGTACTGACCTTCATGCGACAGTGTATGTGTCTAAGGTAGGTAAGTAAGGGAATTCCAACGCTAGAAATACGAAAGATGCCCGATAAACAATTCCAAACTATTGATGAATTCTTGACAACTGTTATTCTTCTGTTTCAGCCGTGTTCCGCATGTCAGAATTTGGAAGTACACTCCATTTCTAACTGCACAACAAAATGTCTTGACAAGGCAAAATGTGTTATCTTTCTTGAACAACACTTTCTCTTCAGAAATGTAGAAGACAAGTATTTGAACAACGACATTGGAAATATCCCAACTGTTCTCTTCACAAGAAATTCTAATGTCAGAAAAACAAAACTTTTCATTCACCATTTTTTTCCCTTGTTCGGTTACTTAAAGACGCTGTATCAGATGCGAGATGATCTAGAGTCGGTAGAATTGGTGATAGTAATATGGTATTTGGCGAGATGAGGCCGAAGCTTCGCCATGGAATTACCTGATATTCGTCTTGCAATTGGAGAAAACCTCAGAAAAAAATCCAACCAGGCAATCAGCCCAAGTGGGGATCGAACCCATCAGCAAAGCCTCAGTTCTTAAACACAACTCTCTACGCCGGTGTCTTACCTTATTAACTTATGAGTAATTTATTTTATATGATTTATTTATTCAGTATTCAGTATTCACTCAAACACTCAACCCAACTCTCACAACACACTCATCTCAATCAGTCACTTAACTTACTCATTTCAATACAATACATTCATTCATTTATCCGTTCATTCAATCATCCATTGATTCATTCTTTCATTCAATCATCCATTCATTCATTCATTTATTCATTCATTCATTCATTCATTCATTCATTCATTCATTCATTCATTCTTCATTCATTCATTTATTCATGCATTCATTCACTTGTAATCTAGTTATTTGTATTGTAACATCCAATTTATTTATTTGATATTGTTTTGTCAACTGTCCGAAGACAGCTTGGAACCTAATAAGTGACAACAATAAAACATCAGTCATGAGGCAACTAAGCCAGAAGATGATGGGGTAGGGTGGCCAGTTCTTTCCCTCTTCATTGCATGCATCTTTGACTAGCTACATATTACACTAATCAGACTTCACATGCATACAAACAATTGTTCTTCCTCTAACACAAATCGACAAGTGAGATGTACTGCCTGATAAAAGATGTACTGTCAGAACCTCAATAAGATGTGTTTATTTGTTTAATGAATTAATTTACTTACTAGTAGTATTCGAATTAATAGAAATGTGTAAGGGAGGGAAGTTTCTACTTGGTATGTTAATTTTGTCTTTTTTTAAATCATATCAATTATAACTTATTCGGTTTTAAAGTTTCTGATTATAAAGTAGTATGGCATATGATTCGGTTAGGAGAGCAGTTTTACATAATATTCTTATTGAATTTGGTATTCCCAAGAAACTAGTTCGATTAATTAAAATGTGTCTCAGTGAAACTTACACCAGAGTCCGTATAGGCCAGAGTCTATCTGATGCTTTTCCAATTCACTGCGGGCTAAAGCAAGGAGATGCACCATCACCTTTACTTTTTAACTTCGCTCTAGAATATGCCATTAGGAAAGTTCAGGATACATCAGCTGCATGTGTAATATGTTAGGAGAAAATCCACAAACTATTAAGGAAAACACGGGAATCTTACTTAAAGCAAGTAAATAGATAGGTTCGGAAGTAAATCTCGAAAAGACAAAGTATATGATTATGTCTCGTGACCAGAATATTGTACAAAAATGGAAATATAAAAATTTGAAATTTATCCTTTGAAAAGGTGGAAAAGCTCAAATATCTTAGAGCAACAGTAACAAATATAAATGATACTCGGGAGGAAATTAAACGCAGAATAAATATGGGCGATGCCTGTTATTATTCGGTTGAGGAGCTTTTGTTATCAATTCTGCTGTCAAAAAAGCTGAAAGTTACAATTTTAAAACAGTTATATTACCGGTTTACGTTTGGTTTTGAAACTTGGACTCTCACTTTGAGAAAGGAACAGACGTTAAGGTTGTTCGAGAATTATGGTGCTTAGGAAAATATTTGGGATAAGAGGGATGAAGTTACAAGAGAATGGAGGAAGTTATATAATGCAGAACTGCACGCATTGTATTTTTCATCTGACATAATTAGGAACATTAAATTCAGACGTTTGAGATGGGCAGGGTATGTAGCACGTATGAGTGAATCCAGAAATGAGTATAGTGTGTTAGTTGGAAGATCTGAGAAAAAAATACCTTTGGGGAGGCCGAGACATAGATGGGAGGATAATATAAAATGTATTTCAGGGATGTGGGATGTGATGATAGGGAATGGATTAATCTTGTTCAGAATAGGAACCGATGGCGGGCTTATGTGAGGGCGGCAATGAACCTCCGGGTTCCTTAAAAGAAAGTAAGTAAGTAAGCAGTAACAAATATAAATGACATTCAGGAGGAAATTAAACTCAGAATAAATATGGGAAATGCCTGCTATTATTTGGTTCAGAAGTTTTGTCATCCAGTCTGATTTTAAAAAATTGAAAGTTAGAATTTATAAAAGTGTTATATTACCGGTTTACGTTTGGTTTTGGACTCTCACTTTCAGAGAGGAACAGAGACTAAGGGTGTTCGAGAATAAGGTGCTTATGAAAATATTTGGAGCTAAGAGGGATGAAGTTACAGGAGAATGGAGAAAGTTACACAACGCAGAATTGCACGCATTGTATTCTTCAGCAGACATAATTAGGAATATTAAATTCAGACGTTTGAGATGGGCAGGACATGTAGCACTTTTGAGTGAATCCAGAAGTGAGTATAGAGTATTAGTTCCGAGACCAGAGGGAAAAAGACCTTTGGGAATGCCGAGACGTAGATGGGAAGATAATATAAAAATGTATTTTTGAGGGAGGTGGGATGTGTTGGTAGGGACTGGATTAATCTTGTTCAGGATAGGGAGCGATGGCGGGCTTGTGTAAGGACGGTAACAAACCTCCTGGTTCTCTAAAACCATTTTGTAAGTGAATCTTTTGGATACATATCTACCTCCTTACTCTGTGGAGGTGTTACAGCCACATAATTATTGAGATTTTGTTTATTTCTTTGATTATTTATCACTACAAGTCTCATACAACTGTTTACCTTTGTGTTGATCGACTGGAATTGTTAAAAAATCGTAAACATTAACAATTAGCCATCCATATAAATCGTCCAGATACGAAAGCTCAGCTAAAGGCTGGTTCACAATAAATCGGAAGCGAGAATCGGAACGAAAACGAAAACGGTAAAATTGTTAAAATATGTACATTTAAATGTGAGCATTCACCATTAACGAAAAGCTTGCCGGAGCCCGGGATCGGGAACGGAGAGTTGGCCAAGTTTCAACTTTGGCGTTCACGTTTCCGATCACAGCCCATTAGATTCATTCTATTGCCATCTAAAAGCTATTTTATAGTCATATATTTTGTAGCAAGAAGACCGTGACATAACCTATGCATTATTTTGTTCTGTGCTGTGCATCACGGAGAAAGTTTTATTTGATGAGATTCTAATATTGAGTGTTGAGGAAAATCCTCACGTTTACGATAAGCGGCGCGCCTTAGAAAATGAAGGAGAATGCGTGGATTCAATAGCTGTCTTTGAACACCGATCGTAAGTGAATCATATTTTATTACTGTATTGGTTGTATTACACACTAAATATTCATGCTTAAATTCAATAACTACTGTTGTGTTCATTTTTGTTCTATTACAAATGTTTCTTCTCTAATTTATTTTACGTTATGGTAGACTTAAAATACGTTGTGATAATAAAGATGCATGGGCATATTTATAGTACCGTACCTAATGAAATGTTTCAGTTGAAATTTCGAAGTTTGTTAACCTGTGTTTATGTTGGCTGCCTTGTACTCATGAGAGAACGCCATTGGTCAATTATACACAAATAACATCAGACTGCGTAATATCGACTTTACATATCGTTATTGACATGCATATCGATATGCATAGTCGTCTACGTTCTCGGTTTATCGTGAATCAAAAACTTTCATATTCACGTCCTCTGCTTCTCGTTTTCATTCTGGTTCTCGTTCCCGGTTTATTATGAACCAGCCTTAACTCCTGTAAGCGAATTCATGCTCACGAACCACATACTGAAAGCTCGCGGTATTCACTGTCGGTACGAGATTTGTAGTATTTCACTGGCACAGAGAACTGCATTCTGGGTAATGACGCCAAGGAAAGCTACATGCCAGTAGCTGCAGCAGAAGAATGTGGCGTATTTGTCTCCTAGTCGAGAGAAGCGCTGTAAATCATATGTTGAAGAAGAAGAAGACAACTAAAAATAACAGACGCAATAAACCAAAATAATTTAAATTCAAGGGGCGGCAAATGTACTGGAATGTCACTACTTTGTAACGAACAAGTATTTCTTCTTTTTTACGAAGGAGCGCGAAGAGGAAAGACAGAGGTTTAAAAAACTGTGTCTGTAATTCTTTCGATGAAAACATTATGAACACGTGACTGCAGCCATGTGGATCATCATTCCCCCCTTGTCCTTCAACGAAATATGCCACGAGACGGTATATTTAGTTTCTTTGCGTTTTATCCGGGGTTTCAGAAAGAATTCCTTCCAACACTGGAAATATTTTAAGGGAATGCCTTCATGCCACAGAGCGTCTGTCACGTGTGGACCCCAATGAAGAACAGATTTACAGACTGACATTTATATATTTGTAATACTGATTGACGTCATGGATAAAATAAATAAATATGTACGTGTATTAACATGATAAACCCGACGTGACTAATTTACAAATTGAAAAATTGTTAACACAGCTGGAATTAAAGTTATTCTTTAAAAATAAAAAAAATCGCCATTTCTTTAACCAGAGATTAAAAATGTCCCCTGCTGTATCTCGAATGGCACAGATAGTAATTTAAAATACAGTTGTCAGTTGTAGTTGAATTCCCGACAAAAAATGCGAAGTTTTATTTTCTTTTCATAAGGATTAAGTGTAGGGAAATTTTTACTTATTGGCTTGTTGGAAAATGAGATTGACTAGCAAAATGTTGGAATAATTTGTACTTTAAATAATAATTACCTCGCCAATAATAATAATAACTAATTCTGCAAGAAGAAAATGCAACTATTTGAAAATGTAGCCACAGTTTGTCGTTATTTTGAAGTTTCAAACGTACAACACACAATGGGAAGTTTACCAACCACCACTAGTTTACCCTATAGTTTTACTACTACTAATTAATAATTTTTTCGTTTAATAATAATATTTTTATTTATTGGCTTAATAATTTGAAAATGCTGACGATTTGAAAATTTGAACTTTTATTTTTATTTTGAAATTCTAAAATGTTAAGAAAAATAAATTAATAAAATAATAATAATAATAATAATAATAATAATAATAATAATAATAATAATAATAATAATAATAATAATAATATGAACAACAAGAAAATGCTGACCATTTGAAAATGTGCCTCAGTTTGTCGTTATTTTGAAGTTTGAAACATACAACACACAATGGGAAGTTTACCACCACCACCACTGCTGCTGCTACTGCTACTGCTACTGCTACTATTACTACTACTACTAATAATAATAGTAATAATAATAATAATAATAATAATAATAATAATAATAATAATAATAATAATAATAATAAAAAGAAAATGTTGACGATTTGAAAATTTGAATGATTTTTTTTTTTGAAATTTGGAACGAACAATAGACAAGAAGAAATTTACAATTAATAAAATAATAATAATGATAATAATAATAATAATAATAACAATAATAATTAATAATAAAAGAAGAAGAAAAAGATATAGGCTATTTGACAATTTCATTTACTTTCGTTGTTATTTTGAAATTTCGAAGAAACAGTAGGAAATGAGAAGTTTACAAATAATAAAATAATAATAATAATAATAATAATAATAATAATAATAATAATAATAATAATAATACTTGGTTTTAATGAAAATGTTCAAATATTGGACTACTACAATTATTACTCCGCCTTATAAAAGTTTAAACAGCATTTTGAGATTAAAGATATTAGACTACCTAAGTGCAAATATTATAATACAGCAATAACATTAGTAATAAAAGGAATAATAATAATAATAATAATAATAATAATAATAATAATAATAATAATAATAATAATAGTAGTAATAATAATAATAATAATTAGTAATGATGATGATAATAATAATAATAATTATTATTTATTTATTTATTTAATCTGGTAGAGCTAAGCCAGTAGGCCTTCTCTTCCGCCCAGCCAGACTCTAATTCTAATTGAATACAATGGGTTATTTAGTTATAATAATAGTAATAATAATACTAATAATAGTAGTAGTAGTAGTAGTAGTAGTAGTAGTAGTAATGATGATGATGATAATAATAATAATAATTTAATAATAATTTATTTATTTAATCTAACAGAGCTAAGCCAGTAGGCCTTCTCTTCTGCCCAGCCAGACCCTAATTCTAATTGAATACAATTGGTTGCTTAGTTATAATAATAATAATAATAATAATAATAATAATAATAATAATAATAAGAAGAAGAAGAAGAAGAAGAGAGGAGGAGGAGGAGGAAGAAGTAGAAGAAGAAATTTTCAACTATTCGGACTTTGACACGTTCCACCCCTTATGATTCAACACTAAACGCCTACAATTTACAAGGATAACTAGTCATATGGTCATTATGGGACAAAACTACCGATTAAGAAAATTCAGGAAGAAAAAAAGAAGACTAGACACACATTAACCAACTGTGTAGTGTATGCAAGCAGAGATTGGAAATCGGGACTGTTGTGTTCAAAACTGGTAATGGCAGCACTTGAGCGGCACCGCAGGTCGCTCGTTATTTGTTTTGATAAGAACTGTATTATGTCACTGAATTAACCTTTATTAATTTTCAGAGTAATCAAATTTCAAATATAACAATTCAATCAATCACTGATAACCTTAATAAAGAATCGCCTTTATTGAGTCAGTTGCGCTGATAACTGCGCTGTCTGCATGCGAAGGGAATGTTCACAATGATTCAATCCACGCACTGTGATTTGAAATGATAAACACGCAAACAATTGAAAAGCAGGCGCTGAATTCATGAAAACAAACACTGAACTGTGTCAACAAGTGTTAACATAACTTCGGATGTTAATTCTGAGGTATTCAAGGGTGTACACAATGTTTGAAAAGAGTCAGATACTTGAATAAATTGTTAAGGGTTAGGTAGTTTACGGTTCGACTCCAAAAGTTTTTTCCTCTTCACTTCAAACTTCCAGAAGGGAGCTCGACTTAGCCAAGGCTTAACAGTTTAAATATCGAAGTAATTTTCAACAGAAAAGAAAGTCGCCAAAAGAGAAAATTTTGGCGGTAAGTTCTTTTCTTTAATGTACATTGTTGTTCCTCAATGTTAGAAATATTAATGATAGGCCTACTACACATTTTCTTAAAGATTCGAGATTTATATAAGGGTATAAAGGAATTTAAGAACGGATATCAGCCAAGGGTAAACGTGATCAAGGATGAGAATGGTGACTTGCTTGCAGACTCTCCATCAGTCCGAAACAGATGGAAAAACTATTTTGCGCAACTACTAAATGTACATAGGCCAAATAGAAATGATCGGAACGAAATTGAAATACAAACTGCTGAGCCATTTATACCCGAACCCACGCTTTCAGAAGTCGAAATTGCGATAGAAAATCTGAAAAAGTACAAGTCTCCAGGTATCGATCAAATTCCAACAGAATTAATACAAGAGGGTGGAAGTGCATTATATAGCGAAATTTATAAACTTATACTTGCTATTTGGGAAAAGGAAATTGCACCAGAACAATGGAAGTAGTCCATAATTGTACCTATTTTTAAAAAGGGGGACAAAACCAACTGTGGTAACTTTCGAGGAATATCACTTTTGTTGACGTCGTACAAAATGTTGTCAAATATTCTTTTGAGAAGATTAACTAAGTACGTAGATGAAATTATTGGGGATCATCAGTGCGGTTTTCGGCGTAATAGATCGACTATTGATCAGATTTTTTGTATTCGACAGATAATGGAGAAAAAATGGGAGTATAAGGGTACAGTACATCAGTTATTCATAGATTTCAAAAAAAGGCATATGACTCGGTTAAGAGGGAAGTATTATATGATATTCTTATTGAATTTGGTATTCCCAAGAAACTAGTTCGATTAATTAAAACAGTGAAACATACAGCAGAGTCCGCATAGGTCAGTTTCTATCTCATGCTTTTCCAATTCACTGCGGGCTAAAGCAGGGAGATGCACTATCACCTTTACTTTTAACTTCGCTCTAGAATATGCCATTAGGAAAGTTCAGGATAACAGGCAGGGTTTGAATTGAACGGGTTACATAAGCTTTTGTCTATGCAGATGACGTGAATATGTTAGGAGAAAATACACAAACGATTATGGAAAACACGGAAATTTTACTTGAAGCAAAAAGCGATCGGTTTGGAAGTAAATCCCGAAAAGACAAAGTATATGATTATAACTCGTGACCAGAATATTGTACGAAATGGAAATATAAAAATTGGAGATTTATCCTTCGAAGAGGTGGAAAAATTCAAATATCTTGGAGCAACAGTAACAAATTAAATGACACTCGGGAGGAAATTAAACGCAAATAAATATGGGAAATGCATGTTATTATTCGGTTGAGAAGCTCTTATCATCCAGTCTGCTGTCCAAAATCTGAAAGTTAGAATTTATAAAACAGTTATATTACCAGTTGTTCTGTATGGTTGTGAAACTTGGACTCTCACTCTGAGAGAGGAACATAGGTTAAGGGTGTTTGAGAATAAGATGCTTAGGAAAATATTTGGGGCTAATCGGGATGAAGTTACAGGAGAATAGAGAAAGTTACACAACACAGAACTGCACGCATTGTATTCTTCACCTAACTTCCATAATTAGGAACTTAAAATCCAGACGTTTGAGATGGGCAGGGCATGTAATTTTCGAAACAGAAATGCATAAGAGTGTTAGTTGGGAAAGCGGAGGGAAAAAGACCTTTAGGGAGGCCGAGACGTAGGTGGGAGGATAATATTTAAATGGATTTGAGGGAGGTGGAGTATGATAGAGACTGGATTAATCTTGCACAGGATAGGGACCGAAATTATGTGAGGGCGGCAATGAACCTTCGGGTTTTCCATTTGTAAGATAAATAATCTACGTTTATAGCAATGTATTTTAATTGATTTCGTTTTTAAATTTTGATATATTTTGTGGTTATTACTTACAGTACATCAGTGTGTACTCATATTATTAGTATTCCTTTTTTATACCTTGCTTTTCTGTTTCGTTACTGGTGTTGGCACCTGTAGGAGGAGGGAAAACCTCACCTTCGAACAAACTTGAAAACAGTGGAATCAAAAGGCAATGCAAGAAGCCATAAGACAAGTTCGAGAAAAGACTTGAGAGACGATTAATCTGGATTCAGTATTACGGTTGGGAAAACACCTCCTAATAAAGATGCTGAATGCTTGTTCTGTGTTTTTCTTAATAGAGGCCATTTTGACATTGCAGTTTTGTTATTCTTGTAACTTGTATTCCATATTTGTACTTCTATTTTTATAAAGGAAATATGTTAGATTTTGAAGAAATTATTTTTTTCAAACATTTCATAACATCTTACGAACTCCCAAGTCCGGTGTACCATACACAGGGACATTCAGCAATAAACAGGAGGATACTTTACGTTCAGTATTCAAAACATGTAGGTTCCCCCCCCCCAAAAATATATTCCATATTTGTAACACTTTCTCTATTATTGTGCTTCTTGTTTGAATATGGGATGATTTGGATTAGTTTTTTTTATTTTAGTAGGTTATTTTACGACGCTTTATCAACAGCTTTGGTTATTTAGCGTCTGAATGAGATGAAGGTGATAATGCCGGTGAAATGAGTCCGGGGTCCAACACCGAAAGTTACCCAGCATTTGCTCATATTGGGTTGAGGGAAAACCCCGCTTAACTTGTCCCGACCGGGAATCGAACCCGGGCCACCTGGTTTCGGGCTAGATGATTTGGCGTGGACGATTTGGATTAGTAGTGGACTAAAACAGGAAGGTGTTATGAGTTGGTTATACTATCTAGAAGTTTCAATTTTGATGAAAAATGTATGGAAAATGTCGCAGAAGCCCTTAATCAGAGTCTGGGTTGAATAACCAAAGGTCCCGGGTTCGATACCCGGCTCCGGAACAATTTTTCGCTCGAAATTATTCAAATCAACTTTACAGGGAGTTATACCTAAAATCTTGATTTGCAGAGTCTGGGTTATTTGACGTGCCGTAAAGCTACGACATCGGTTCCCAACTTTACTTTTCTCTCAGAGAAATCATGCTGAGTACCGTATCGCTCCAGGTCGGACTTGAACGTAGGACAACTTTGGCAAAAGCTTATTATTTTTAGAATTTTAAAACTTTAAATCCCAGTGATATTTATTAAAATCTTATTTTTGCTTATATTAAATCATTTTCTACATATGCCTTCAAAATCTATATTAAAATATATAAAATTTTAATACAAATCTAAATGTATGAATAAACTTACACGATTTTTACTAACAATAATCACACAATGCTCTGGTGACAAATATGGCCGATTTTGGATATCCCTGTGGCGCGGTGTCCTTATTTTCACGAAACACGGGGATTTCCCAAGAGCGAGGACGGGCCTGTAACGGAGTGTGATGTTCTCTTGTTTTCTCCCACAACCAGGATGTTAAGTACAAATACCGTTCCTGCCAACATTGTGTTACAAGCAAGATAGCAGACATGTTTATCACACATTCCACACGGTGCACGATCCTGGGTACTCAGGCTGGGCTTGCTGCCCCTCAGTGATGGAGCTCCGTCCTGTAATACTGTATACTATAGGCCTCATCTAATATAATTTATTACATTACGATATGATGATATTTGTTGCATGATGACTAGGGTTAGGATTTCGATGACCTATAAATCATCAAAAATGTCCCAAAAACAATGTATTTATGACCTAAAAATCTAAAAAAAAAAAAATGCCCTTAAAATGCCCTAAAATTGATCTTACATAATTGACTTAGTAGGAAAAGAGGTTTTGTACTACTTAATATTTAGACTAGTAATTAAATTAAATTTTACATAATTTTTTCAAAGTAGTACACTTCAATTAATTATTTTACCTGATGTAATTTCCATGTATGATCGTTCACCTCAGCTTCGGCATGTGGACGTGAGGTCAGTAATCGGCTGGTCTGTCTTGGCCCTTCATGGGCTGTAGCGCCATGGATTTCATTTATTTTTAGTTTCCATGTAGTCTACCACAAGGCCACTCTTATCCGGAATTATCAGGTATAGGGGAGTCTATACGTGAAGGCATGGTTGGACTGATCCATTAGCCTACATGGGGTGTACTACGTTAAAGTGGCAATATTTGTGTAGAAAAGCGATTAAAATATTATACAAAATAATGGATTATATCAAAGGAAATAAACATTATTTTATATTAATAATGGGGATTTATGGCCAAAATGCTTAAAACATGACCGAATAAAACAAAAGATGCTCTTATTAGTTGAAACAGGCAAAAATGCAAAAAAAAAAAAAAAATGTCCTAACAAATGTGTCTTAAAACACTCAGTTTATCACATAATATATCAATAATAAAGCAGCTATGTTTCTGGTTTACTAAAAAAAAGATGCAATTTCATCAAAATCCTAGCCCTAGTGATGACCTTACTTACTTATACATGGCTTTTAGAGAACCCGGAAGTTCATTGCCGCCCTCACATAAGCCCGTCATCGGACCCTATCCTGAGTAAGATTAATCCAGTCTCTACTATCATATCCCACATCCCTCAAATCCATTTTAATATTATCCTCCCGCCTACGTCTCGGCCTTCCCAAAGGTCTTTTTGTCTCAGGTCTCCCAACTACCACCCCATACGCCTTTCTGGATTCATTCATACGTGCTACTTGTCCTGTCTATGTCAAACGTCTGGATTTAATGTTCCTAATTATGTTAGGTGAAGAATACAATGCGTACAATTATTTATTGTGTCATTTTTCTCTATTCTCCTTAGGTTATGTTAGATTAGGTTAGGTTAGGTTAGGTTAGGTTAGGTCACGATGGCTACGGGCGGGTTAGGACGGCCCTTTGCATGTCGGCCATACTGAGGCATACTATGCACCCCGAAGTGTATGGGATGAATGAGGATTAAGGTATACCAGCCTACCGGCCGCATGTGACCCTTCACCTGCTCCCCCCCATTAGAGCCTCCTATCCTTCCCCGTTCTAAGTTCGTACCGCCAAGATGACCAAGCAGCACAGGATACATTCCAACAGCCCTTCCAAGGTGTCGAAGCGCCCTTGGAAGTGCTCGTAAGGAATGAATCCTGGCAAAGATCTTGCGGAAGGCTGGGAACTCAGGACCGGTTACAGAGAGAACGCCCCCTCCTGTAAGAGGATGAAGACATCCTTCTTGATCTGAATATGGATATTGAATGAGATGAGAAAGATAAATGATATGATATAAAAATCTAAATTCTTTTCTACACGAGATGGGAAGGGAAATGGACCGAGGCAATGAAAATTCCAACCCAACATTTCCCTAAGTACCTGTGGAAAACCACAGTGAGGTTGGTCGGTCCGGCAATCGAACTACGGACCTCCCGAATGCGAGTCCCATCCGATACGTATGAGCCAGATCGCTCTGTATTCTCCTGTAACTTCATCCCTCTTAGCTCCAAATATTTGTCCAAGCACCTTAATCTCGAACACACTTATCCTCTCTTCCTCTCTCAAAGTGAGAGTCTAAGTTTCACAACCATACAGGACAACTGGTAATATAACTGTTTTATAAATTCTGACTTTCTTTTTTTTTTTTTAACATACTGGATGACAAAATCTTTTCAATCGAATAATAGCAGGCATTTCCCATATTTAAGTTCCTCATGAGTGTCATTTATATTTGTTACTATTGTTCCAAGATATCTGAATTTTTCCACCTCTTTAGGGAATAAATTTACACTTTTCATATTTGCATTTCGTACTCATTTAATATCTGTGTGACTGCAACCTGTGTATATTTTTGTGTGGCTTTACTTTGTTTATAGTGTTTTCTTCTCTCTCTCTCTCTCTTTATTTCTTGTGTAGCTTTATTTTGTATGTAGTGTATTTTTTTCTGTTTATTTCTATTATTGTATTTGTATTCCTGGTGTTGTGGAATAGAGGGCCTGATGGCCTTAACTACACCAGAATAAATAAATAAATAAATAAATAAATAAATAAATAAATAAAAAATAAATAAATAAATAAATAAAAATATGAATAAATGTTCAAGAACATAAATCATGTCCTTTGTTTTTAAAAATATGTTCTGGATTTACTTCATGTCCTTTGTTTTTCGGGAGCTGGATCTCAGACATGATGACCTATATTATGTAAAATACAATATTAAAATAGAGATTTTTATAGGTACGATACTTAAGTTATATAGATAATGAGGGATTGAGGACAAGAAGAGGGGAGGAAATTAATTACCTGGAAAATTTTCTGATGGCACAGCCAACAAAATCATGATATACAGGAATGAAAATAAGACAAAAATCAGCTGGTATATTTTTAAGCAAGAAAACTAAACTAGGAAAAATGGAGGAAATTTCTTGGGACATTTTCTTGTGCAGACATTCCTTCATTGAATTAAATTAGCTCATAAATTAAGTTACTACTTTACCTTATAGATTTATCTAAATTTAAATAAATATGTAGTGAAGATTATTGCTGGAGAACCTTTTAAGTGTAGTGCAAATATTTGTAATTTAAATTTATGTATTGTATTGATTAAAGCTGGTTGAGTGGAAGAGAAGGCCTTATGGCCTTAACTCTGCCAGCGAAAATAAAACATTATTATTATTATTATTATTATTATTATTATTATTATTATTATTATTATTATTATTATTATTCCCAACTGGATCACAATAGCTTATACAGAAATGCAAATGTGACAAAAAGTAGCTGGTTGCAATCCTGTCCTATACTGTACTTATGTGAAATCCCCTGATTTTATAAAGGCACCAAATGCCTGTGTAAAAAATGAAGTTTTTTTTACTGCAAACTCAATATAAATAATATTCATTCATGGTAAACAATATCAAGATAGGCCTATGCGAGATATCCAATATCTATATAAGTTTATTTAATCTATAAGACATGATCGGCAAATATGTACAAAGTTTACAGATATATGTCCATTCAATAAATATATGCAATTGCTTCAATTTCCGCAATGTAATAAGTAGGGTACGGATTTTTAGGTCGTTAAAATGTAATTTTAAGTGCCTAAAATAGGCTTAAAAGTGTAGAAAATAGTCTCCAAATAATTTTAAATAGGCTCTAACAAAAATAATGTTCCAAATCATCAAGAATTCACTTCTAGAATTTAATAATTTTAAATGCTTATACACCGTTACCACCACTACTACTAATAGTACAAGAATAACAAATACCTAACTAGTTATACATAAACTGAACAATTAAATGTGAAAAATAAGTTTTAGACATAAATTCAGTACACAAACAAGTAAAATATAATCAATTTTTACCAAGCCTTGTCCGTTAATGTCCATAATTAGCTTCTCAATAAATTACCAATACTTTTTCTAAATTTTCAACTAAAAAGCAATGCCGTCTGTCACTCAACACAAATTTGTATGCTGAAAATGAACGCTTCACATCCACTGAAGTAACAGGAGCGTATTTCAATTTTGACACTAGTTGGACAGGAATGTTACATTGTAAATCCGTGTTCTTCCCTGCTAGGATATCTGAAGCAGTACGAGGTCCTTCAGTTCCTACATTTCTTTGCAGAACTTGCTCCAGTTTATCCCGTACTTTATTTCCAACAGAACCAGGAACAGATTTTCAATTTAAAATACAAATTTTCGAAATAAGAATGGGTGTCTTGACCTATTAGAGATAAAACATACATAATAGGTCAATATAGACTTTGTCATCAAAATAGGCATTTTAGGTGCTATTAAAATACAAATTTTAGGCATAGTTTTATATGATACGTATACTTGCAAGTTTTTATGAACTTATCTTTTAAGGATTAAAATACGTTTTTACCTAAAATTCGACGTCTACTAATAAGTATTCACGAAACTAAGTTAATCTAGAGAACAAGAGTAAATTCCAGAATAGTTGGTGTCTTTAAGAACACAAAAAGTACTGCTCATATTCGCGTTGCATCACCTGCTGTGATTATCCAGTTTCGCTAACGATGAAAGAGTAATGGAACGGAGAAAAATTCTCTCCGGCGCCGGGATTTGAACCCGGGTTTTCAGCTCTACGTGCTGATGCTTTATCCACTAAGCCACACCGGATACAACCCCGGCGTCGGACAGAATTGTCTCTGATTGAGTTCCAACTCTTGGGTTCCCTCTAGTGGCCGCCCTCTGCACTACGTCATAGATGTCTATGAACATAGGACCGAAGTCCACACATGTGCTGAGGTGCACTCTTATGAGTGACTAGTTGGCCGGGATCCGACGGAAGTCAATCAGGGAAAATTTGGCCCGACGCCGGGTTGTATCCGGTGTGGCTTAGTGGATAAAGCATCAGCACGTAGAGCTGAAAACCCGGGTTCAAATCCCGGCGCCGGAGAGAATTTTTCTCCGTTCCATTACTCTTTCATCGTATGATGACGCAGAATATCTAAATGGAAATATCATATGTACTTCGGTACATTGAAATAATATATGATATGCGTAAATCACTTCATGATTTAAGACGGCGCTTATTCCGTCGGATCCCGGCCAACTAGTCACTCATAACGAGTGCACCTCAGCACATGTGTGGACTTTCGGTCCTATGTTCATACACATCTATGACGTAGTGCAGAGGGCGGCCACTAGAGGGAACCCAAGAGTTGGAACTCAATCAGAGACAATTCTGTCCGACGCCGGGGTTGTATTCGGTGTGGCTTAGTGGATAAAGCATCAGCACGTAGAGCTGAAAACCCGGGTTCAAATCCCGGCACCGGAGAGAATTTTTCTCCGTTCCATTACTCTTTCATCGTATGATGAAGCAGAATATCTGAATGGAAATATCATATGTACTTCGGTACATTGAAATAATATATGATATGCGTAAATCACTTCATGATTTAAGACGGCGCTTATTCCGTCGGATCCCAGCCAACTAGTCACTCATAACGAGTGCACCTCAGCACATGTGTGGACTTCGGTCCTATGTTCATAGACATATATGACGTAGTGCAGAGGGCGGCCACTAGAGGGAACCCAAGAGTTGGAACTCAATCAGAGACAATTCTGTCCGACGCCGGGGTTGTATCCGGTGTGGCTTAGTGGATAAAGCATCAGCACGTAGAGCTGAAAACCCGGGTTCAAATCCCGGCGCCGAAGAAATTTTTCTCCGTTCCATTACTCTTTCATCGTATGATGACGCAGAATATCTGCATGGAAATATCATATGTACTTCGGTACATTAAAATAATATATATGATATGCGTAAATCACTTCGTGATTTAAGACGGCGCTTATTCCTTCGGATCCCGGCCAACTAGTCACTCATAACGAGTTCAGCACATGTGTGGACTTCGGTCCTATGTTCAAGACATCTATGACGTAGTGCAGAGGGCGGCCACTATTGGAACTCAATCAGAACAATTCTGTCCGACGCCGGGGTTGTATCCGGTGTGGCTTAGTGGATAAAGCATCAGCATAGAGCTGAAAACCCGGGTTCAAATCCCGGCACCGGAAGAATTTTTCTCCGTTCCATTACTCTTTCATCGTATGATGACGCAGAATATCTGCATGGAAATATCATATGTACTTCGGTACAAAATAACAGTTTCGCTAATCTTGTACAATACCAAAAACAACTCCACCAAATAATAATAATAATAATAATAATAATAATAATAATAATAATATAATGGAGTTCTAAATGTGGAATCTTCAAGGACAGATTCATAGCTACATATGTTTCCGGGAAAATCCATGCATTGATGCCTGAAGGTTAGCGACAAGGATGTAGTTTAATTTGGGTACATTTCAAGAACAGACATGTCGAATAGACGGTGGGAAATACCAGTTCAAAATACCTAATAGGGTGTTCTGGAACACTATTATAGAAACATTTGCTGGCGCCATCAATTAGCGCTATCTGAAGACGAGACATGAAGATAAAATTGAATGTAACATTGTTGTTATTATTAACAACATAGTCCGCGTGTTGTATTAGGGTTTGTCAAACTATGTACGACCGTAAACTACAAAGAATTCTTTTAAATGTCATGTTATATCAAAATCTATTAAATTCCACACTTTTGACATACTTGACTTTTTCAGCCACGTGTTGAGATTTGATTTTCTGATGTTTATGAACTTACTTACTTACTTACTTACTAAGTGGCTTTTAACGAACCCGGAGGTTCATTGCCGCTCTCACATAAGCCCGCCATTGGTCTCTATCCTGAGCAAGATTAATCCATTCTCTATCATCATATCCCACCTCCCTCAAATCCATTTTAATATTATCTTCCCATCTACGTCTCGGCCTCCCTAAAGGTCTTTTTCCCTCCGGCCTCCCAACTAACACTCTATATGCATTTCTGGATTCACCCATACTACTACATGCCCTGTCCATCTCAAACGTCTGGATTTAATGTTCAAATGTCAGGTGAAGAATAGGTACAATGCGTGCAGTTCTGTGTTGTGTAACTTTCTCCATTCTCCTGTAACTTCATCCCTTTAGCCCCAAATATTTTCCTAAGAACCTTATTCTCAAACACCCTTAACCTACGTTCCTCTTTCAAAGTGAGAGTCCAAGTTTCACAACCATAAAGAACAACCGGTAATATAACCTGTTCTTATTTGAAGGATTCGTAACAAGCTGTTTTTTACGGTGATGGGTTTTCCCTTCCCCATCCCCAAAGCTGGAGGACAACCCTAATCGACTGTCCGCGACTCTTCTTCAATTTTCACAGCTAAAAAGCTGATGTTAATGAACTACTCCATTAATAAGTATTTATGTGATGACTACATAAAAATCATTTGATTACACAACCTGAAGGTTCTGGATTCAATTCCCGGTGCAGGAACGAACTTTTCTCCAGTAATAAATATGATTGATGTCCGTTCTATAAGAAAAAAGAATTTGCTCTTAATCTGCAAATCAATTCACAGCAATTAATTATGATTCATTGGATGAAAATTCTCTTTCTTTAAATATTTTTAATGGTTAACAATCAGAAGAGACTAAATCTGGCCGATATGAAGGAAGGCTATTCAATTTAAAGTCAACTTCACCAATTTTTGCAACGTAATCAGAGAATTGTGAGCGTGTGCATTGTCTTGCAAGAGCAGCACATTTTAGAAATTTGACATGAATTTTCTCTACAGTTTTTCCCGAAGCTTATTTAATAGGCGCTAAATAAAAAGAAATACTTTCTCGCCATATATTTACCTTCTTCTAAGCAGTATGTCACAATTATTTCCTCATTGCCCCAAAAATCTGATGCGAGGACATCTTCTGCAGATTTTTGAAAGCGAATTTTTTTCGACGGAGAGAACCAGTGGCAAAATTGTACACAAAGAATAGAAAGTTTCGCAATGCAGTACATTCTGTTCATAAAGTGGTGATGATGATGATGATGATGGTATTCGATGATTGAAATAATGATGACAGCAATGTTGATGATAATGATGATGGTGTTGTTGCTGATGATAGGATGAAAGATGGTGATTTTCGTGATGATTGAAATAATGATGACAGCAATGTTGATGATAATGATGATGGTGTTGTTGCTGATGATAGTGATGATGAAGATGGTGATAGGAAGAGGTATTCGTGATGATTGAAATAATGATGACAGCAATGTTGATGATAATGGTTGTGGTGATGTTGCTGATGATAGTGATGATGAAGATGCTGATAGAAAGAGGTATCCGTGATGATTGAAATAATGATGACAGCAATGTTTTTATGATGATGATAATGATGATGGTGATGTTGCTGATGATAGTGATGAAGAAGTGGTGATAGGAAGAGGTATTCGTGATGATTGAAATAATGATGACAGCAATGTTGATGATAATGATGATGATGTTGTTGCTGATGATAGTGATGATGAAGATGGTGATAGGAAGAGGTATTCGTGATGATTGAAATAATGATGACAGCAATGTTGATGATAATGGTGATGGTGATGTTGCTGATGATAGTGATGATGAAGATGCTGATAGGAAGAGGTTTTCGTGATGATTGAAATAATGATGGCAGCAATGTTGATGATGATAATGATGATGGTGATGTTGCTGATGATAGTGATGATGAAGATGCTGATAGGAAGAGGTTTTCGTGATGATTTAAATAATGATGGCCGCAATGTTGATGATGATAATGATGATGACGATGTTACTGATGATAGTAATGATGAAGATGCTAATAGGTAGAGGTTTTCGTGATGATTGAAATAATGATGACAGCTATAATGATGATGATGATGACGATGTTGCTGATGATAGTGATGGTGATGCTGATAGGAAGAGGTTTTCGTGATGATTGAAATAATTATGACAGCAATGTTAATGATGATAACGATGATGATAATGATGACGATGTTGCTGATTAGTGATGATGAAGATGCTAATAGGAAGAGGTTTTCGTGATGATTGAAATAATGATGACAGCAATGTTGATGATGATAATGATGATGATGATGACGATGTTGCTGATGATAGTGATGATAATGCTGATAGGAAGAGGTTTTCGTGATGATTGAAATAATAGTGACAGCAATGTTGGCGAAGTCAGTAATAGTGACTGCAATGATTTTAAGTGTTGATGATTTTGATGATTATATTAATTGATGATAGTGATGGTAATGAAATTAAAATCGTGAAGATGGCGAAGATTATGGTAGCTATGATGATGGTGGTGAATATGATATTATAGTATTAGAAGTGGTAATAATAATAACAACAATAAGCAATAATAATAGACAAATGCATCTAATTATGTAATTCGATGATGACGTCACCACCCAGTACTCGATTCCTGAATACATCAACATCCAGATCTAAAACATGCAGATCTCGTATCATAAGCCCCACGCCAGAACAAGAAATCAGCGCTACCACCACCAGCAGAGCCAGCAAGCAAGTCCATCTGTAATGTCAGATCCAAACGATAATTATGCTGGCAAGGTGTGCTTGCTAATTTGTCATATTCCCGTCGTAATCTACATCTACACATTGTCGGTATGACAATGAACAGATACATCAAAGATAGCCATCAATTACACTTTGGTGAGGAAAGGCAGATCTGGAGGAGAAATCTGAAGTTTGGTGTCCACAGGCAGATGATGGAGTGTTGCTACATTATTTCAAACTTCATTTAGATATCAAATTTATAATAATAATAATAATAATTCAATTAATAATAATAATATTTAGATAATATTAATTATTATTTAATAATAATAATAATAATAATAATAATAAAATTTTATTTAATTATTATTAAATTATTAATTTCAAATTATTATTATTATTATTATTATTATTATTATTATTATTATTATTATTATTATTATTATTATTATTATTATTATGGAAAATACCTGTTATTATTCGATTGAGAAGCTTTTGTCATCTAGTCTGCTGTCAAAAAATCTTTAAGTTAGAATTTATAAAACAGTTATATTACCATTTGTTGTACTATATGGTTGTGAAACTTGGAATCTCACTTTGAGACAGTAACAGAAATTAATGGTGTTTGAGAATACGGTTCTTAAGGAAAATATTTGGGGCTAAGGGGAGAATAGATGAAGTTACAGGAGAATGGAGAAAACGTTACACAACTATCGCAGAAATATATTTATTTTCTGTTCTCGTTGTCGTTTCGCATTGTATTCTTCAACTGACATAATTAGGAACATTAAATCCAGACGTTTGAGATGGGCAGGACATGTAGCACGTATGGACGAATTCCAGAAATGCATATAGTGTGTTATTTGGGAGGCCGGAGGGGAAAAATATCTTTGGGGAGGCGAGACGTAGATGGGAGGATAATATTGAAATGGATTTGAGGGAGGTGGGTATGATGATAGAGACTGGATTAATCTTGCACAAGATAGGGACCGATGGCGGGCTTATGTGAGGGCGGCAATTAACTTCGGGTTCCTTAAAGTCATTTGTAAGTAAGTAAGTATTATTACTATTGTTAAAATCTTGGGTCATTTTGTTTAATTTTATGTAATATTTTCAGAAATTCAAGGTCATTTTTTTGGCTAGCTAATATTTAATTAATTTTTCATTATTTATTTTGCTAATAATTGTAACATAAAATACAATACATACAGAAAAACTTTAGCTCGCCCCTGAAAGAGTAGAACTCATGCTCAGGGGCGGATTCCTAATTGAAATTAATAATTTTACAATACAATTTGTCTTATGTCTACTATGCAATTAGAATATATAAATGTAAATTTACAATTTTTCAATTTTTATAAAATCTATACATAACTTTCAAAATCTATTATACAAATCTGGCTTTCAGATAGTAGCTCCATGTAAAGCAGGTTTTAATAATTTCAAGGAAAAATTGTTCTGGGGCCGGGTATCGATCCCGGGACCCTTCGCTTAACGCGCGAACGCTCTTCCGACTGAGCTACCCCAGGAACTATACACGACAGCGTCACAATTTTTAAAACCTATACTAAAACTATTAAAATTGACAAGCTTAGGATACTGTATTTAAATATAAATGTGTTACATATTCTTGGGCCTAAATTACTACTATGATTAAATACTGTAACAGTGTTGCATTTTGGTTTAAACAATCTTAAAGAATTGATACCTTTTGTTTCATAACTTTGAAGTCATTTTTCTGTGATTTTCAGATCATCAACGTCAGAGCCTTACTTATAACCATAACCATAAAATAAATGATATCTCAGTTGAAATATAAGTTAAATCACTAGAAGGTAACGCTCTACGTACAGTTACAACATATGACTAGGCTGAATAGCCTAAAGATTACAAAACAGATGAAAATCAACTACGTTGAAGACTTCACTAACTTCCTTCTGGAATATATTCCTGACTGGATGATTATGATGATAATGATGGTGGTGATGATAATTACGAGTATAAGGGCTAGGATTTTGATGAAATTGCATCTTTTTTCTAGTAAGCCAGAAACATAGCTGCTTTAGTATTTATATGTTATGTGATAAACTGAGTGTTTTAAGACATAATTGTTAGGGAATTTTTTTGCATTTTTGCCTGTTTCAACCCATAAGAGTATTTTTGTTTTATTCGGTCATTTTTAGGCATTTTCAAATTTTGGCCATAAATCCCTATTATTAACCCTTAAGGGGACACGCTACTGAGTTTTCGTCAATTTTGGTCAATATTAAAAGTTAATTTTCTTTACTGATGAACTGTATTGACTAGGAACAAACCCATGACCATTTCATTGTAGGTAGTCTTA